>JBBPBX010094690.1:0-13331 GCA_038048925.1 Garcialebias charrua
ATCAATGATAGTGCTACACATCACTCCAGGTTTGTTTTCCTTGTTTGTTTTTTTCAAACTTTCTAACAACCGACGTATGTTCTCCATCTCTTCTGAAGACAGAGGTTTAGGGCCTTTTTTCTGGAACTTCTGTGGGTTTTTCCTCGCCCCAGACTGTTCAGTTTGAGGTGCAGGAGCTGGCGCATTGCTCGGGGGTCCTCTCTGGGACCACCCTCTTTCATATGAGTCTCCTTGGGACCCATATTTCTTTTTCTTTTGGAAAGCCCTCCTTTTTTGATGGGGCTCTTCCTCTTGATGCGGCCTGTACCACTTAGGGTCTCTGGACCCCTTTTGGTCTTTGTTCCAGCGGACACCTTCATTTTGCGGTCTGTCAGGTTGGAAATTTTGCTTATTCTCGGCTTCCTTAAAAGAGTGAGCTGGCGCTCTTGCTCCTTCAAGGTCTAGCGTTTGGTATTTGACCTTTTCACCAGGACACACTTCAAAGGGTGTCTTGTTTGGTGAGCGACCTGTAAAAACATCTATCGCGCACTCTCTTATGTCTTCGATGGACCTCCGTTTATAGTTTGCGCTGACATGTACTTTCTCTCTTATGTCAGGGCAGAGGTTTTGGCTGAAAATATACTTAAACCCTACCTCCTCCTCCATTTCAGGTTCGCATCTGTCCCCGAAATAGGCACGGAATATTCGGTCATAATATGACCTTGGGTGTTCATTCCTACCTTGCTTGATGTTAGCTGCTGTTATGATGCCATCGGGCCCCGTGCAAGGAGAAAACTCCCTTATCAGCGCAGCACAGAGAAGACTGTAGTCTTTCATCACTGCTTCTCGTTGACGCTTCATAAAAGCATGCACCGTCCTGTCCGATGTTAACCTTAACAGACAGATTCTATCATCATCTGTAGCTTCTGGGAAACGTTGAAGCTGGAAATCAAGGTCCTCGAGATAGATCTTGGTTTCGTGTGAGCCCATTGGGCCAGGGGCGAAGGTTTGAATGCTTTTCGCCATATTCCGTAGTTCAGCCATTGATAGAGGTATTTGTGGGTTATTATCAGATCCACCCACCGGTGCATCCGGTGGGATTGTCGGTTTTAGAGGCCCTAAGGGACGGCGCGGTGGTGTTGGAGGGAGTAGTGCATCTGGCATGGGCGGGGGCGGTGGAGGAGGGAGTAGGTCATCAGGTATGGGAGGAGGCAGCGGAGGCGGTGAGTTCTCAAGGTGTTTACTCATGAGACCCAAACATTTTCTCTCTTCTTCAAAGAGTTTGTTCATTGCTGATGCACGCTCTATTTTACAACTATTCAGTTGGACTTTTAACCCATCATTTTCACGTTGTAACATCATGTGCTGTTCTTGTGATTTTCTATAATCTTCTTGCAGCCTTGTGTACCGTAGTGATAATGATTCCAGGGTGTCCGTGCATTTTTCCAGCGCGTCTCGTGCCTCCCCACAATCCGCCTGAAGCGACTTGTATTGATGGTAATACGTATCCTTCTCCACCACACATTTTTCCAAATCATCTTGTGATTGGTCAAAATCCCTTTTTAACACTCTGCATTCTTCGTAGAGACTACGCGTTTGTTCAGCGCTGCCAATACTCGACTGTGTTAAACTCTTTACCTCCTGCTGTAAAGTGGCAACCTCCCTTTGTGCTGTTAAACATGATGTAGAGACAGCCCGGCGTACAGCAGTTTCAAAGTCTAGCTTGGCCTTTAACAGAAGGCTTAATTTAGCTAAACGTTTATCTCTGTCTGCTTTCTTTTCAGCCGTTGTGGTTCCAGCTGTTACAGTTTTTAATGCACTGTCCACATCTGCTTCCTCCATCAACTGTGTCTCTTCATGGTAGTTTGTGATGGGCCCTGTGAGTGAAAGTAAGGCACATTCGATCCAATCTGCTTTGGTCGGGTCGTGGCCTTGAGGTGGCACAGGCTGCCCTGTATCAGTGGTGTTAGGGGTCTTACCCTCTGTGCCTGCCATCTTTTATCTGGATTTTCAGTGAAAATCAAAATAAAAGATGTTCTGTATTCGTTATTCTAAACTTTTCACTATTTGAAATAAACAGGAAAGTTTAAATGTGCACAGGACAACTGTGGAAGATGATGTGTCAGAGAAAGGAAGAGAAAGTAAAAAATTCTTTTAGTTATCTGGAGTGAAAACTGTACTTTTGTTTGTTATTTTAAATTCTTTGTATTTAAAATAAGCAAAAATGTTTGTCCGTACCTCTGTTATTCTAAATATTTTATTTAAAATAAACAGGAGCTATTGTTTGTGTACAGAACAAAATTAAAAGCTGGTAACTCACCATAAAATGCTGACTTTTTATGATGTTTTTTAAGAAAACTCATCTGTCAACGTCTTTTAACCAACAGGGGGCAGCTTCGAGTCTTAATTTTAATCACGAGGAAACTGATTTTTCTAATCAGTATTTAAACTAAAAACAACCTTGTCAGAGTTAGTTTCTAGTGTATCAGTGATAAACGCTCGAACCGCGTACTTTTCAGAGACAAATCTATGTTGTTAGACAGTTTAGATGGCTTTAAAGAATGTTTAAACTCTCAGTGAAACTCAGTTTGTTCTGTCAGCGTGTGTGTGTGAACTGCGTCTGATTGTCACTCAATGTGCATCAGGAAATGACGACAAGAATGGGCGGGCCAACGCAGCGTGCGTAGCGCGTCACCAGCTTCTTACGTGAGCGAGGCGGAGCTCGCTACAACATACGTGACGTCAACAAATCAATCACAGCATATGTAGTTCATTCTCCAAGCATTAATGGCGAATGTAGTTTCTTACCTTCGACCAATGTAGCGCCGGAAATGACGACAAAGTGGGCTGGTCGCAACGGCGTGCGACGTGATTGACAGCTCACAACAGCGAATCAGCGTTCGCCACAAGAGTGATTGACAGCACACAACAGCGAATCAGCGTTCGCTACAAGAGTGATTGACAGCTCACAGCTCTCGTTCATCCAATCACAGCTCATAAACAACGTGTAGGACACGTCCATGTAACGTTAGCCTAGCACGCAACTCCAGACTCTTAAACAACTCAAACGCTATAAGTTAACTTCCCAAAATTCTGAAACGTGGCAATCACAATTAAAACAGGCACGACTTAGCTACATTCAGTAACCCAGCACTTCAGCTGCAGAACAAACACGGACTCGCTCGGAGCCACTTCAAGGTCGGTTCCGGTCCACTTTTCAATGGAGCAGGAAACGGGTCTGACAGAACCCAGCCGACACGTTCTAACAGTAATATGCTTTTTCGACCTGCGCTAACTTGCAAAAATACCACACACAGCAATCTTGTAGATGTTAAAGTAGCTTTCAGGCTTTTGACTCGGCGGTCAAACAAAGCTTTGTACAGGAGTCTGTGTGAACTGGACCGAACAGGACCAGAACACAGACCACGGGCTTACAAAAACCTCACCTAAAAGCTTCCAACAGCGTGTTAAGGAGTTGAACAATAACAATCTCTCAGCTTCAAATGATAAAAACATGCAGAATCTGCCTGTCTTGAACACCTCAGCCAAAAATTATCACCTTCAGAGTCCAAAAATTGGAATAATCATGCCAACATAACGTTTCAAGTTCATGAGAGATCACAGATATATCAATAAACTTTCAGAACCGGTACGGGCCACCAGATGTAAGAATTAATGAGGAGGTCAATATTAAATACTGACCTCTTTATCCTTAATTAATCTACTTATTCAGATTGAATAGTAAATGTTCACGGATTCTGTTCTTTTTCAGTTTACCCAATATTTCTGTGATCTTTATGATGGATAAATACACAAAGCCATTAAGTGACAAAGACGTTAACTTAGTTTGATATGTCAAAGAGACACTATCATTTATTTAAAATAAATCAACTAAATTAACACCATTACACTTGATTGACATGATTTCACTTTCTTTCAAATTAATACGTCAGCAAACTTAAATTTAACACAACAGACATAAATATTGGATGTTAACATATTTAGTCTGTGGGCATTTCAGCTTAAAATAGTTTCCAGCTTAGATAGAGAGGGAAAGATTTAGGAGGAGAAATTTATGGAGGAAGAAAAGTTAAGAGTCAGGGAGTTATCTTGATGTGTTTTAACCAGAAACATGGCAGTTCTCCGGCCGATTAAAGCTACACGTTGGTACCCTTGGCAAAGCATTTGACGACTTGTTACCTCGTGAAGATGGTCAGTCTCCCTCGGTCCAGTTTGGTCAGTTCGTTTACCATTCTCAGCGTCTCCAGACGTGCGCCTTGACTCGAACCGAAGTAACGGCAGCTCCTGGTGCTGTTGTTCAAGATAAGACGTTCCTTAAAGGAATGTCAATAAAAGAGAGCTTTTCAGCTGTTGAAGATGGCTTATAACTTGGCATGTTATAAGTCTTTAACTGAATGACGTGTCCTTAGCGTGTGACTAGACGATCATCAGTTCTTTGGAGAAGACCATGGTTTGAGGCTTACTCCAGCAGACTTCTTTGAGAAAGTAAAATGTGAAGGTTTTAACTGAGACGTGACCCAGAAAATGTGTTCTTTCTGATTGGCCGAATGGCATCATAAGTTGATGTGAGGATGACATCAACATGTTGAAAGGGGGTCAAAAGATTAGTTTGTCAGAAAGATAAAGTGTTAGTTTCAGATGTCAGCATTTTATCATAAAACTGATTCCTTTGCTTTAACACTTTAACAAAATACTGTTGGTTTGATTAAAACAACGTCATTAAGCATCACATATGGGACCTATTAATGATAATAGCTTGATTATTAAATAGGACAAAAACAAAAGTCTTTGGGTGTCTAGATTGTCCTGAGCTCAAGCTAAAATGAATGAGATAAAGTGTTCCTTTTATCTTCACATGCAAGTTCGAGAGGAGAGGAGAAATCCTCCATGTACAACATTTTGAATTAAGCAGAGTATTTGATTTATCTGACATTAAAATGTACTGATGCTCTTACAAATAAAATTATTCTTTTGATCACATCAGCCTAAAATCAAAGATAGAAATAGTCTCTTATTGGTGACTATGTTATCAGATTATAGCTAAATGAATAATTTTGTAGTAAATGTCTTGCTTTACTGAGAGGTCAGTAAAGGTCATCACTGGACAGTTCAAAAACCTTAATTTGACCTTGGGTAGGTTCACTACAACAGTAACACTAATACATCCTGTTCAGCATCTTTGTCATCTTATTAAGGTGTCACATAAAAATCTATCTAATACCGTTATCTTTCCTTTCTCCCCCCCCCCCACCCCCTTTGTCCTGTTTGCCATTGTGGCACACAGAATTATTGTCTGAGTGTCGAAGTGATACCCAACAGATGTACTTTCACAAGCAGAGCATTATGGCTGACCTCAGTGCTCCACTTGCTGTATAAATACAACTATTAGAATTTGCTTTGGGTTTGTTTAAGATGTAATGGACACTGGGATGAGAAAAACAAAAAGAAAACAAAGCTAAAAAAGTGAGAGAAGTGGTTAAAGAGAAAGAAGGCGATAGGAGTAGAGAGAGAGAGGTATAAAGAGAACACACATCAACATCATTGAAGTCTCCCTCTAGACCTGCGGAGAGAAAAAAAGACAAAACTGAGAAACCACAACAACAAAACAATATATACAGTATAAATGGTAAATGGAGCTTACTTATATAGCGCCTTCCAGCCCCCTGTGAGGAGTCCCAAAGCGCTTTACAGTACTAGCCATCCACCCATTCATACACCGGTAGCGGTAGCCTGCCAGGCAAGGCGCCATCCAGTCCTACTGGGAGAAACTCGGGGTTAAGTGTCTTGCCCATGGACTGAACGGCACATGGTGGGGGGAAGCGGGATTTGAACCTCCAACCTTCCGATCGGCGGTCGGCTGCCACTACCACTGTGCCACGGCCGCCCCATATGTATAATGATACATATAACATCATCAGAAAGTATTTTATACAGTACATGGTGATACAAGATAACAACACAACAGAAACTACTGATGGGATTGCTCGAGGAGGTGAAGCAATTGAAGTATGAAATATGCCAAAAAGATAAGAAAATATTGGAATTGGAGGAACGTCTGGATGATTTCGAACAGAACTCTAAATTAGATAACCTGGTCATATCTGGACTTGACATTAAAAGTAGATTACGTGCAAAGTCTACTGCTAAAGATGTAATAACTGAGGATGCATCTCAACAGGAAATGCATTCATTGGAGGAGCAGGTGGTGTCCTTCCTACAGGACAAGGAAATTGATGTCATCCAGGAGAACATTTCATTATGCCACACCCTGCCTAGCAAAAATGACAAACTTAAACCAGTAATTGTAGTTTGTTTTGTTAGCAGGAAAGTAAGAAATAACGTGATCATGCAAGCAAAGAAATTAAAGGGGACTAAAGTTCATATAAATGAACATTTAACAAAGAAAAATTGTAACCTAGCTCGTGTAGCAAGGTTGTTAAAGAAACAGAACAAAATCGCTTCAACTTGGTCAAGAAACGGAAAAATTTGGATCAAAACACAGGATGGACAAGCCAAAATGGTAAAAGAATTAAAGGACTTGGATAAATTCAGATGAGTACATAAAATGATGAGAATTGTGATAGGAAGTATCTTACTGCATTAGTTCAACATCCTGATGAATTTGTACATTTATAATGACGATGTACGAAGGGTCAGAAGATAAAATATATAATGTTGATGATGTTACTAACACAAATCTTCTTCAAATTGTAAAATGTAGTGATTACTATAATGTTGAACAGTTTAATGAAATTAATACGGCAAATGGAGCACTCTCTATAATTCACATAAACAGTAGAAGCATTAATTCAAATATATCAAAGATATCAGACTATTTAAAAACATTTAATAAGACTTTCTCAATAGTAGCATTGTCAGAAACATGGTTAAACGATGGTAACTTAAATAGTGCTTATGAAGGGTATAAATTATATCACATGAATAGAAAAAATAAAAAAGGTGGAGGGGTGGCCCTATTTGTAAAAAAATGGAATAGAATGTAGAATACATAGTGAAATGTCTATGGCTGTAGACAATTTAATGGAAATGATAACAATAGAAATAATAAATATGAAAAATAAAAATATAATAAGTTGTGTATATAGATCACCTGGAACAAGAATAGAATTGTTCACTGATAAAATGTTGGAAGTTTTGGTTAATAGTTGTAACCAAAAAAAAATTTGTGTGGAGATTTTAACATTGACCTGGGGACAGTGGCTGACTCAAATGAAATCAGTACATTTATGGATTCAATGTGTAGCTTGAGTTTTTTTCCATTGATATCTAATCCAACAAGAATCACTTCACACAGTGCTACAACAATCGATAACATTTTATTAACATCACAGATGGTGAGGTGTTAGGTGGTATCTTGATGAATGACTTGAGCGATCATTTACCAATTTTCACAATTTGTAAAAATGGTGAAATTCCCATGAAAAATATTAAAATAAAAAACAAAATTATAAACACATAAAAAAACATAGATAAATTCAAAGACGATTTAGATAAACAAAATTGGGATGATGTGTATGTGGACGATGTAAATCTATCTTATGAAAACTTTATGAATACTCTGGAGGTTTTGTATAAAAAATTGTATGCAAAAAATGTATATAAAGAAAAATACCATTGATCAACCATGGATGACAAATGGACTGAGAAATGCATGTAAAAAAAGAACTATCTGTACTGTTGTTTTTTGAAATCCAGAACACTTGAGGCAGAAAACAAATATAAAGTGTACAAAAACAAGTTAACGTGGATCATAAAAACATAAGAAAGAGTATTATAGTGGTTTGTTAGAAAAATGTGGTGGTGATATGAGGACAACATGGCGAGTGATGAATGGTGTTCTAAAAAGAAAAATAAGGTTAGTATGAATCTTTCTCAACATTATGTGGTAAATAACAAAGAAATACATGATGATCATGAAATTGTAAATGAATTTAATAATTACTTTGTGAATGTTGGACTGAACCTTGTGGCTTCAATACAAAAAGTGGAGAACAATGTGAGTTATTTGATCGATAATTATGTGAACAGTATGTTCCTAAAGGGAACTGATAAAGATGAAATACTGAATGTAGTTAAAAAATGTACTGACAAAAAATCAAATGATTGTGAAGACATGGATATGATGGTGGTAAAGGAAATAATGAGCCATGTTATTGAACCATTTACATATATATGTAACTTGTCATTTTTATCTGGAGTGGTTCCAGATAGAATGAAAATAGCAAAGGTAGTTCCTCTTAAAAAAAAACAGTGATAAATGTGTGTTTAAAAACTATAGACGTATATCCTTGTTGCCACAAATTTCAAAAAATTTAGAAAAGCTATTTGTAACCAGACTCGACCAATTTCTGGATAAAAAATAACATTTTAAGTAATAGTCAATATGGTTTTCGATCAAATAACTCAACATCCTTGGCTCTAATGGAGCTGATGGAACAAATTGCCACAGCTGTTGATCAAAAGCAACATTGTGTGTGTATTTGTTGATCTAAAAAAAGCATTTGACACCATTGACCATACCATTTTACTTGATACATTGAAAAACTATGGTATTAGAGGACCTGCATTGCAGTGGATATCCAGTTATTTAAAAGACAGAAAACAGTTTGCTCAAACTGACAATGTAAGATCTAATTTTGGTAATGTATTATCTGGAGTACCACAGGGCTCTGTACTTGGACTTAAGTTGTTTATTTTATATGTAAATAATTTAATGAAGGTGTCCAGTGTCCTTAAATGTATTCTTTTTGCTGATGACACTACTTTTTTTTGTTCGGGTAAAAATTTGGAGCAAATGATTGAGTTGATAAATTTTGAGTTTGTAAAACTACAATATTGGTTTAAGTTAAATATGTTATCGTTAAATCTAGATAAAACCAATTATATAATAATAATAATAATAATTTGTCACATTTGTCATCTGTGTATGTTCCCATACTTGACAGAC
Source organism: Garcialebias charrua (assembly GCA_038048925.1). Taxonomy (NCBI): domain Eukaryota; kingdom Metazoa; phylum Chordata; class Actinopteri; order Cyprinodontiformes; family Rivulidae; genus Garcialebias; species Garcialebias charrua. The sequence goes on from JBBPBX010094690.1 coordinate 8,969, forward strand.
GAATGATATTTAGTAAGAAAAAGATAACTGTTGATGTTCCTTTTAAGATTGAAGGTTTTGCAGGGAAGGGAGGTGACGTTTTTGGGTGTAATTATTGATGATGAGTTATCATGGAAACAACACATACATTTTGTAAAAACTAAAATATCTAGGTCTTTTGCAGTGCTGTATAGAGTTAGAGATTTACTAAATGATAAAGCACTGTATTTGTTATATAATACAATTATACTCCCGCACTTAATTTACTGTATAGATATTTGGGGTACAGCGTGCAAAACTGTAACTAAGCCTATTTTTATTTTACAGAAGAGAGCCATAAGAATTATTACAAGAACACATTACTGCCATCCATCAAATGTTTTGTTTTACAAATTGAAATTGCTAAAGTTTTATGATTTGGTTGACTATAATATTCTTTTATTATTGTTCAAAGCTCAGAATTTCTCATTACCCTCAAACATCCAAAGGCTTTTTGTAAAAAGGACTAGTAATTATAATCTCAAGGGAACAGATATATTTGTTTCGCCACAATACAGAACTAGTTTAAAGAGTAGGTCAACTTTAGTACAGGGAATAGGACTGTGGAATTGTTTAAAACTTGATATTAAAATTGCAAAGTCAATATCTATATTTAAGAAAATTATTAAAACAAATTTTCTGAACAAATATTCATAAATTGGTTTATATGCAAATGACTATTTATGGTTTTGTGTGAGAAATCATTTAATATCTCATATATTTTTTTATATATGCGAATGCTATTTGAGTTGATTGTTTGTATTAACCCAGGACACGCTGGAGGGACTATGTCTCTCGGCTGGCCTGGGAATGCCTTGGGATTCCCCCAGAGGAGCTGCTCCAAGTGGCTGGGGAGAGGGAAGTCTGGGCCTCCCTACTTAGGTTGCTACCCCCGCGACCCGACCCCGGATAAGCGGACGAAAATGGATGGATGGATGGATGTTTGTATTAATTTTGTTTGAAGAAGGGGCAGAAATAATAAGATTTTTTTTCTTCTTCTGCCTCCATTCATTTCATGTATTGTTTTGTTTTATAAGGTGGTTTTGTAAATAATTTTCTTGTGTTTTTTAAATTTGAAATGAATCAATTTAATAAAATAAAAAATAAAATAAATAAACAAGATGTATTTAGTGGCCACCACAACCAAACTGAGTGTGTATCTGATAAACACCTGAATCTAAACACCGGTGTGAGCATGCTTGTCACTATAAGATTCCCCCTTAAGAATGTTTAATAGTGGATGTGGGGACCCACAGAACCGCCCCCACAGGACACGACGGTAACACAGGGAGGACCGGAGCCACAGACACACAAGCCGTTTTCGCATTTCATGGCCCTCCCCAGTCCGGCTCATCTCTGGTTGGCCCAGAGCCAGCCCTGGCCCGCCGCCGTTCATTACGCATTATGTGGAGAGCAAGCCTTGAAGTGGGTGGGGTGTTCACTTGACGTGGGTGGAGTGTTCTTGTGTGCGCGCTTACAGTGTTTTAAGAGCGGACACGCCGCTAAAAAATGTTTGTTAGCTGAATATATATATTAGTGTTTCTGAGCTAAATTTTTGTTAATGACTGATTACAATTCAGCTTATGTTAGGACGTAAATAACACGAAGCGCGCACCCATAGCCTACAGAGCATTTCCGCCTTTCAGCGCGAGCTGAAGTTCTATAATATATAACTAATATTCTCTAACTCTTGCGCGTAGCCAGGGTTTTAAAATATAACTGATAATCTCTAAATCCTGCGCGCGCCAGAATTTTACAAGGGGCGAATCCTTCATAAGAAAGGTTGACTCCAAAAAAACTAATAAGCCGCCGTGGCGCAAAGGGATAAGCTCTCGGCTTTAAGCTCACATTTTATCTTGACCCGTAGGCTACGAGTTCGAATCTCAGCTGGGTCAAGTTATTTTATGTTTGTCTTTTATTGGAGAAAATAAAAAGAAGTAGTTACTAAAAAGAAGTAGTAACTACTTCTTTTTATTTTCTCCAATAAAAGACAAACATAAAATAACTTGACCCAGCTGAGATTCGAACTCGTAGCCTACGGGTCAAGATAAAATGTGAGCTTAAAGCCGAGAGCTTATCCCTTTACGCCACGGCGGCTTATTAGTTTTTTTGGAGTCAACCTTTCCTATGAAGGATTTGCCGCTTGTAAAATTCTGGCGCGCGCAGGATTTAGAGATTATCAGTTATATTTTAAAACCCTGGCTACGCGCAAGAGTTAGAGAATATTAGTTATATTTTATAGAACTTCAGCATTCGCGCTGAAAGGCGGAAATGCTCTGTAGGCTATGGGTGCGCGCTTCGTGTTATTTACGTCCTAACATAAGCTGAATTGTAATCAGTCATTAACAAAAATTTAACTCAGAAACACTAATTCAGCTAACAATTATTTTAGGGGTTTCTGTAGTTAAATATTAATGAAATCAGCTCGCGCTAAGGTTGTTTGAATGAGTCCCGCCCCTGCTGCAAACAACGAATCAAATGTGAGCAGTACATGACGTCAAACTGGGTCCGTGGGGCTCGACCCGATAAGAACCATGGTGGAGATGGTTCCAAAACAAGGGCGGATCCCGGGCGGAAAAGGAAAATGCGAACACGCCGAACCCGGGTTAGAAGCAGGGTGGAGCCGGGGAGAGCCGGGGAGGGCCGTGCAGTGCGAAAACGGCTTCTGATATGTGGTGAGAACAGGGAACAGGTGGAAGAGAACTTGGAGAGGTGGAGGTATTCACTTGAAAGAAGAGGAATGAAAGTCAGCCGTAGTAAGACAGAGTACATGTGTGTGAATGAGAGGGAGGCCAGTGGAACAGTGAGGCTACAAGGAGCAGAGGTCACAAAGGTGCAGGACTTCAAGTACTTGGGGTCCACTGTCCAGGAAAATGGGAAATGTGGTAAAGAGGTGAAAAAGAGAGTCCAGGCAGGATGGAGTGGATGGAGAAAAGTTTCAGGAGTGATTTGTGACAAAAAGGTGTCAGCAAAGGTCAAAGGAAAAGTTTACAAGACAGTGGTGAGACCAGCTATGTTGTATGGTCTGGAGACAGTGTCATTGACAAAAAGACAGGAGAAAGAACTGGAAGTAGCAGAAATGAAGATGCTGAGGTTCTCCTTAGGAGTGACAAGGATGGATAAGATCAGGAATGAGATAATCAGAGGTACAGCACATGTTGAACAACTGGGAGATAAAGTTAGGGAGGCCAGACTGAGATGAGCACCTGTGTGACAGCACCTGTGTGACAGCACCTGTGTGATAGCACCTGTGTGGCAAGATGGCGCCAGTGTGTTGGGCGTCTCGTCTGCCACTCTGTCTTTTTTTATTATTTTTGTTCCTATGCTTTTATGATGTGGACTCTCTACTGGTGTATGATCGCCAAACCCTTTTTGGGCTTCGTCTGCCTGCTGCTAATATTTTACATCATCATGAGAAGCACGATTCTTTGCCCCCGCTGTTGGCCGGAGTTCCATCATACCTGTGCCGGGTACCACACCCCCCTCGCCGGAGAAGACGTCACCGGCGTCGAGGTAAACGCGGTGGGCTCTTGGTGAAGCTGAGGACCGTTTTGGCAAGTTCGCCGGGAGTATTCCTGTCCCAGATTGGATCATTTCCTGGTCTGCATGCTTCGCGGCGCTCCTTGGACCCGGTTGATTCCTGGCTGGTACCTGTTGTCGACTCGGATCAACATTTCTTTCCTCCACGTCTCACTCCTCCACATCTGCGCTGGCGAAGTGCCGACCTTGGAAATCTGCAACACTTTGCTCGGATTAATTCTCCTGCATCGCCAGAACCAGTTCCTATCAGGATGGGTCTGGTAAATGCGAGATCTGTTGCAAACAAAACTTTTATTCTGAAGGATTTTTATTCATCTCAGGGTTTGGACTTTCTCTCCGTGACGGAAACTTGGATTTCTTCGGGTGAGTCCAGTGTTTTCTCAGAACTTTTACCCCATGGCTGCTCATATTTTAATACTCCAAGGCTCTCGGGCCGTGGAGGAGGTTTAGCTGTCATTTATAAATCTTGTTTTGACTGTAAGCAGTTGTCCCCCCCGACTGCTTTTTCTTCGTTTGAACTGAGCATGTTTGAGCTCGGCTGCACTCCTCCACTTTTGTGCGCAGTCATTTACAGGGCTCCCAAGTACAATAAGGATTTCATACGGGACTTTTCTGATTTTTTGAGCGATTACATGTCCAAATATGAGCAAATTTTATTTTTAGGAGACTTTAATATCCCGGTGTGCAGCCCTGGAAAGCCGCTGGTGAAGGATTTTTTAGATTTAGTGGATGCATTTGGTCTCACTCAATCAGTGAAGGGCCCAACGCATGAACGTAAACACACCCTCGACCTTGTTTTATCTTA
>JBBPBX010094691.1:0-13331 GCA_038048925.1 Garcialebias charrua
CTTGGTCTCTTGGACACATAAAACATCTACCTTTCTTCTCTGCATCATGTCAGCCAGCTCTCTACCTTTGCCTGTCATTGTCCCCACATTTAGAGTTGCAACCCTCAGTCCTACATTCTTCACTTTCCTCCTCTCCCTCTGTCTCCTGACACGTTTTCCTCCTCGGCGTCTTCGACTAACAGTAGTACAATTTCCGCCGGCACCCTGTTTGTCAACAGCACCGGTGGCGGACGTTGTTAACCCGGGCCTCGACCGATCTGGTATGGTTTCACTTTGATGAACTCGCATTATGGTTTTGGCAAGTGTTTTACATCGGATGCCATTCCTGACACAACCCTCACCATTTACCCGGGCTTGGGACCGGCACAAGAGATACAATGGCTTGTGCTCCCTAGTGGCTGGCTGTTTTGTTTTATTATATTGTTTTTTGGTATTGCCTGGTTATAATCTTGTTTTTCTTTGTGCTTTTCTTAGGCTCCTGTCTGACCTCCAAATGCTAATGTTGCTAGCAATGAGGACCCCACAAGGATGTGTACTGAGCCCCCTTCTATTCACCCTGCTAACACACGACTGCACACCATCATACAGCTCCAACCACTTCATCAAGTTTGCGGACGACACAACAGTGGTGGGTCTCATCAGCAACAACGATGAGACGGACTACAGGAACGAGGTGAGCCGCTTGGCCTTGTGGTACGGACACAACAATCTCACTCTCAACGTGGAGAAGACAAAGGAGATTGTCGTGGACTTCAGGAAGAGGGATGCCCAACATGCCCCTCTGACCATCAACAGCACCGCAGTGGAGAGAGTGGACAGCACCAAGTTCCTGGGAGTGCACGTCTCAAAGGACCTGTCCTGGAGCAGGAACACTGCAGCACTGGCCAAGAAGGCTCACCAGCGTCTCTACTTTCTCCACAAGCTGAAAAGGGCTGGAGCTTCAACCCCCATCATGTGCACCTTCTACAGAGGTGCCATAGAAAGTGTCCTGACCAGCTGCATCACTGTGTGGTTTGGTGCATGTACTGCATCCTGCCGCAAGAGCCTCCAGCGCATCATGAGAGCAGCTGAGAAGATCGTCGGCACCTCCTTCCCCTCACTGCAGGACTTACACAGCAAACGCCTCACTCGGAAAGCCCACTGCATGGCAGGTGATCCCACACACCCACTACACAGCTGCTTCAGACTGTGTCCACATCGAGAGGAGCCAGTTGAGGTGGCTCGGGCATCTGGTTAGGATGCCTCCTGGACGCCTCCCTGGTGAGGTGTTCCGGGCATGTCCCACCGGGAGGAGACCCAGAGGAAGACCCAGGATACGCTGGAGGGACTATGTTTCTCGGCTGGCCTGGGAACGCCTTGGGATTCCCCCAGAGGAGCTGCTCCAAGTGGCTGGGGAGAGGGAAGTCTGGGCCTCCCTACTTAGGCTGCTACCCCCGCGACCCGACCCCGGATAAGCGGAAGAAAATGGATGGATGGATGGATGTTTTAGGAAACTACACCTGCACTTTAAAAATAAATGTTATTTAGATTGGAAAAAGTCTGCACAAAATATAGATAAAAAAACCACCACAAAAACTAAAGTGCAGGTGTAGTTTTACTTGGAGACTAAATACTTTACTAAATAAAGTAATTTCAGTAAAATTACCCCTTGTTGTTTTTAAAAATTTTATATAATACTGCAAAGCAACATGTTAAGTTAATTTTGTCAAATAAATACATTTGATTTTTTTTTTTAGGTTATATCACGAAATTTATCGTTATCGTGATAATACTCTGAAATATCACAATATAATTTTTGAGCCATATCGCCCACCCCTAACTCACGTTGCCTCTTCCCTCATGCTGAATGCCCACTGCCCCCACTCAAAAACTGTTAGTACAAGCTGCACTCGTCTCAGACATGTGATAGTTCCCCCGTCAACAAAAATCATGGATGAGATGAGCACCCCGCCATGGTAAGTTAACTAGGGGAAACACTGGAACTGATGCTATAACTGGGTGATTCTTTTTTTGCGGCAACATTTTGGCTTCAGGACTTTTGAAAATAAAAAGAGTAATATTTTAAGTTTTAAATATTTTGTTACATCACTGACATGTTTAGCAATAAGAAATTAATAATGGTCAAGCTCAGGGCTGGATAAAATAATAATTACAGGTAAAGTAATAATTACATGTATATGTGATTACTTTTTACCTGAATTTCCACCCTGTTAGGTCCTTGTTACACCTTGTTTGGTTCATAAACCTAACAGGGTGGAACATAACAGGGTGGAATTTTTTTAGCTAATCTAGCTGTAGCTCTTTATGTGGTCAACATTTAGCTAGCTAACCTTCAACAGAATAGCAAACCTTTAATGACTAAATCTAATATGTTGTTTTTTAAATTCTACCAAATAAACATTTCCCACAATTTATCTTAACAGGGTGGAACTTTAAGGTTGACTCATACAGGTTTAATATATTTTAAGATTTAAAAAAGTAAGGAGAGAGTGACAGATGAAGCTTAACTTGTTTTCCATGGTTGAATTCCCTCCAAAACCAATTGATGTCTTCTTCTTGTAAATGGCTTTTATGGAATTGTAGTCTTTTGAGTAGGGGTGCACCGATTTCAATTTTCTGGCCGATCACCGATTTTTAGAAAGTCTGACCTGCCGATTCCGATTTTGGCCGATACCGATTTTCAGGTGTTAAAAGGTCAAAATGCACCCTAAATTTTCATGATTTTCCTACCTTTGCGGAGGCAGATGCGATCGGTAGATAAAATCGGCTTCTCATTTAAAGATCGGCTGATCACCGATCTCCCCAAATTAAGGAAATCGGGGCCGATCGATCGGCCGGCCGATTTATCGGTGCATTGCTACTTTTGAGGGCAAAAAGGAAACATTCTAACAGGGTGGAAAGTTACTACTGGGACATGTATAATATCAAGAAAATATCAAATTAAAAAAATAGTTTCAACAGATTCAGTTTCATAATAAAATAAGGTTTAGTCCAGTCAATCAAATTATTGAAGAAATTTCTTTTTTAATTTAATTTTATTGTTTAAACTTATTGAGGAAATATTTTACACTGCACTGCGGACACAATAAAATTGACCATCTATGTCACCAAAAAGGTGTGTAAAGTACAAAATAATATTTTAAATGCATTTCATTTATATTTGAATGATGGCAAACATCTAAGTGTATAATTAAAATACTTTGTTGTAAATATTTGGCACATTTTAGAAAAAAATCAGGGTAAGAGAAACATGCGGACATGAATGTTGCCCCAAAAAAAGAATCACCCAACTACTGACAAAGGTAGTAGTTATGAGGGGCTAATGTCGTGAAGGTGGTGGTGCAGGAACTGTTTACAGGTAAGACTGGCTGTTTTTTGGTTTTTATTTGGTTTTATGATTATTTAGTGTGTCTGCAGAGTTTTGTAGTCGTTTTTGGTCTGTTTTTCAGAACGAAAGGGGGAAAAACACAGATAATTTGTGCTGAAGATACTGTTTTGACACATAGTCAGTGTAAATAGTGGTAAAAACACACTTTGGAACTTGCCCACTTTATACCATACCATACCATTTTATTTATAAAGCACTTTAAACAGGAACAAGTCCACACCAAAGTGCTGGACAAACAAACACGCAACAGGCAACACAGACAATGAAGTACAACACGAAAAACATAAAAACATTGCAGATCATAAATCAAACGATCCAATACAAATCAGCTGGCATTGAAAGCGATGGAGTAGTAGTGAGTTTTTAACCGGGATTTGAAAACCGAGAGGGAGGGGGCCTGTTTGATGAGCAGCGGTAACTCGTTCCAGAGTCTTGGGCCTGCTACAGAGAACGCCCTGTCACCCCTGCGCTTAAGGCGAGTTTCTGGAACTATTAAGAGTACCTGATCCTCTGACCTCAAAGCACGTGGAGGGACATATGGGTGTATCAGATCCGAGAGATAGGCGGGGGCGAGACTGTTCAGCGATTTGTAGACATACATGAGAATTTTGAATTGGATTCGAAGATGAACCGGTAGCCAGTGAAGGGAGGCCAAGACTGGTGTAATGTGCTCTCTTTTGCGTGTGCTGGTTAAAAATCGGGCAGCTGCGTTCTGAACCAGTTGTAATCGTGCAATGGTGGCTTGACTGACGCCAAACAGAAGTGAATTGCAGTAATCAAGCCTAGATGTAATGAATGCGTGAATCACTGTCTCCAGGTGCTTTTTGGATAATATGGGCTTCAGCTTAGACAGACGTCTCAGCTGGAAAAAACAGGATTTGACGATCATGTTTACATGACTGTTGAGTTTCATGGAAGGATCCATTATCACTCCCAGATTTTTGACTTTTTGTTTTTCGGATAGGGGTAGAGCAGACAGGTCAATGCAGTGGTTTGAGGTTGTGTCATTGGGAAGGAACAATATGGCTTCAGACTTCTTATCATTATCATTATCACTTTATGATGTAAAAATATGTATACTAATTCGTTTTTTACTAAGTTTGTACACAAGTTCTTAAAATATACCAATGAAATTTTCATTTTAGGCTATGAAAATGGTTTATTCAATATCTTTGTGAATTTCATTGTAAACATATCAATATTTTACTAACACAGATTTCATTTTTTATGTTATTTTTTGCTCCAATATGCTCATGCATTTTGTCAAAATGAAACAAAGACTGTAAAATCATGAAGATGAGGTTGTCCTGAAAAAAATAATACCAAACAAGGCCAGATAGTTTTTATGATGGAAATATGAGGGTAAATTCAAATTTATACCAAAACAGACATTTAGACCCAGAGGGTTGTTGATGATAACTGACAATTAATGAAAACCCCAAATGCGGTATCTCATAAAATTAGAATATTGTGAAAAGGTTCAATATTGAAGACACCTGGTGCCACACGGTAATCAGCTAATAGACCTTTTACCAGTTGACGTCATCATGCAAAGCTCGCCTGAAACGAGCGTTCTGATTGGACGGCAAAAAGCCGAAACCGGATGCCGGTAGGAAGGAGCCGAGTAGCCTTACTGATGGCGAGTTGTAATTTAGAAGCTTGGTTTCTTAAAATAGTGGACAACCATTGGTCAAAATTCCTGAACATCGTGCCGCAGATACGATAGGAGGTGATTGTGTGCGCTGATGGAAAATGGGGAAATCCTTCAGGCTTTCTGCGAATGTCCAGCAGGGTGAGTCGTTGTGTGTCGTTGTCAACAACCTGTATATCCAAGCGTCAGAAATAAATGTTTTAAATTTCTCACGCCAATACTTCTGATATTTAGACTGATTTGGTTATTGTTACAGGTTTAACATCTTCTGTTAGCTGCTATAACTAGCGCCATGTCTTCATAAGAGCCGTCAGTATTAGCACAGCATGTAAACAAAAACATGACGTTTGAGTCAGTCACACAATGTTTTAAATTTCTCACACCAATACTTCTGATATTTAGACTGATTTGGTTATTGTTACAGGTTTAACATCTTCTGTTAGCTGCTATAACTAGCGCCATGTCTTCATAAGAGCCGTCAGTATTAGCACAGTATGTAAACAAAAACATGACGTTTGAGTCAGTCACACAAATGTTCACAACGTCCCTATTTATTATTTGATTTCAGTAAACTATGTCTTAAATACAACCTGAGACAATTGGTGATGTTGTGATGTGAAAAATAAGAACTATCCCAAGAGATACACTTACTAGCTTTCCTGGGAAATTTAATTATGTTTGATAACGTATTTACTATTGCACTTTTGACACGCTGATTATACAGCTTACACTTTATTAGACGTAAAATGTGTGAAAATCTTAAATATATTACAAACAATATATTTTGCATGTGAATTCCATAATGACACATACAATATTGTTGTATATTGTGTTTGTGATTGTTTTAGCAGACAAGGAGGTGGCTGCAACCATGTTGGAAATACATTCTAAACCAACCTGCACCCAGTTGCCTTGTACATGGAAGGAACCAGCCCCAGAAACGAACTGCACCTGCTACTTGGATGAGCTGCAAGTTTTAAAGTGAGTTTAATCAGTGTTCCTGAAGAAATTTCATATTACGCTTATAACACAAATACCCAGAAAGGTGACTTTCAGTCAAACTTCACCAACAACTGGAATAATACAATATCACTTATTTTGTCTTATTCCAGTCAAAAAACTATTCAACATTGTACAATTGTAGTTTATTGTATTGTTAATTATTGTTAATTGTTTTCTAGTGGCACTAGATAAGAAATAAATGCAATGACATATGCACTGTTTTAAATGTTTTCTACAATTGTAAGATCTGGAATAGTTTTTGGACATTTTTTTTTAAAACAACAAAACACTTCTACAAACAGATTTGCTAATATGTGTTTGATATAAACCACATTTTTCATGTTGGTGTCATTTAAGGCATCTGCTTCGAGAAGTTTTCCAGGAGAACGCTGAACAGCCTGCGTTTTGACCCACGACATCCTGATGAGCCCATCACTGCTGGTCTTCACAAGGACATTTTCAGCGTGGAGCCATTGTTGACCTATTGCAGGTGAAGTAGTAAACATTAAAAACCACTAACGCTTATCTGTATGTTTCTTTAATTCCTTTATTTTGTCTAGATTTTAAAACCATGTTTTTTTCTTTTGAGGTATGCTCAAAGCCCCTGGCTGCGGTTTCTCGATCCAGACCCTCCGGCAGATGAAGTAGCTGACGACGCGGCCCCTGTCCAGTCTCCACGCCATCAGAGAGACCTGCCAGAAGTTCAAAACATCTTTAAATGTCTCACAAGCAGAATCAGATTTAATTGAGGCAGATACACGCAAACAGTCATGCAGTGAAGAATGGTTCACTGCACACACATTATTTATATAAGTCACAAACAGAAACAACACATACCAGAAGATGTGTTTGTGTTTGTCATTTCACTTGTTAAAGGACAGAAAGTAACCTGCTAATATTTAATGTTTATGGGGTTCTGGTGCTAAGTCATTGGATGACCAGAGAGCTGGACTATAAACTAGAGAACAGATCTGACAACAGCAGAGTCACTAAGAGGATTTTCTTTCGGCCTGGTTAGGTCACCATGATAAGAGAGACTGACCTGTTTTTGTTGTAAACGCTCTTTCTTTATCTAGTGAGATTCAAAATCCTAAAATGTGACTAAAACAGCATTTGTATATTAACAGATTAAAAAATTTAACTAAACAAAAGTTCCACTTCACTAAAAGTCAAATTAGAGCACAGTTGCTTTATATTTAAAGGTTGGTGTGTTCATGTCTATATTTAATGTACTACAATCAATGTGTTTTGGGATGTGTGGACTATTTCATTAATCAATCACTGTAATAAACATGAATTTGAATACAGTATATAAATTTGGTCTAATACATAGTTCCCAGACACGCCCCCAGTATTGCGCAATACAGTACCGGTTTCCGCACCACATCTAAAGGCAGAAAAGGATAGATGGCGAACAAGCAGACGCGAACAACCAGAGCAAATTATACGGACAAAAACACGAGCTACCACAGCTTAACCAAGGAACAAGAGCAAAATGGCAGTGGTCGGAGTTAAATGAGTTTGAGAAAGAAATCATGGCAGACGAATCAGACAACTTGTCACAAAGTAGTTACTCCGATATCTAGGGGTGCACCGATTTCAATTTTCTGGCCGATCACCGATTTTTAGAAAGTCTGACCTGCCGATTCCGATTTTCCGATACCGATTTTCAGGTGTGAAAAGGTCAAAATGTACCTTAAATTTTCCAATCTTACTTAATTGTAAACAAAGTTTAACCATAAAAAAATCAGTTCATTTTAATCTTTCACTTGTTACATTTTAAATTAATTTTTATTTTCATTTAAAAATTTAAAAAACAAAAAAAGATAATGCAGCATGTGTAACATTTTCAAGTCAGTGGGTAATAAGAAATAACACTCGCACAGGTAAGTTTGTCCTCACAGACTTATTCCAGTCATTTTTTCATTAGTGGCAGGTTTTTCTTGATGAACAAAAGCATTTCTGCTTTGTCACCAGACAGGCGAGTTCTTTTCTCATCTACTACATGTCCAGCCAACTAAGCAGGTGCTCGCTTTCAATGCTTGTGCATGGGGCAGAGAGGTAGGTTCAGCAAGATGAGGGAAACAATTTTCATTAATCCTCCATATGGCTGAACGATTTTGGAAAATAATCCAATTGCGATTTTTTTTCTATAAATTGCGATTGCGATTTAAAATGCGATTATTTTTACTGGTTCTGTATTAATTCATATCACTAACGACACAACTGTTTTTTTTTAATCAGATAATTAATGCGCTTTTTCACGCAGAAGCTTGCAAAACAGACCCGGTCACATGACCAGCTCGCGCTTTGTTTATCTCCCGCAGTCTCGGTGTCTCAGCGTCTAAGCTCAGATACACGTTTAAATGAGCTAACTTACCTGAATTTATAACTTTTATGACTTCAGTCGAGCCTGGAGCAAGAGTATTGGAGCGCACGGTCTGCTCCATCCATGCTCTCTCTCTGTTTTGCTCCTCATAGCTGCGCGCGGCCAAACCGGCTCACTACCAAGTCACGTGACCAGCTTGCGCTCTCAGATACACGTTTAAATGAGCTAACTTACCTGAATTTATAACTTTTATGACTTCAGTCAAGCCTGAAGCAACAGTGTTGGAACGCACGGTCTCCTCCTCCCTGCTCTCTCTCTGTTTTGCTTCGCTCAGAGCTGCGCGCGCCAGACCGGTGTGATGCAGAGAAGCGTGACCAGTCAAATCGCAGCCCGTGCGATTAGTGAGATAATCGCAAATGCGATTAATCGTGCAGCCTTAATCCTCCAGTAGACCAATGGGTCCTGGCCCCTTTCGACAGGAAAGAAACAGGTAGTTCTGTACCTGCATAGCTGAAGGGCTGGTCAGCTGTTGCTCCTTTTCAATGTTCTCCTTTAAGATTTTGTTGTGAACTACAAACGGTAGCCTACACCTTTTTGCTGCAGATTCATTGATGTCAGGAGGTCCCACTTCAGAGAATGTTCCTGCAGCAGGTGTGCATCTGGTCCTCCCCTCTGCTGAGAAGTAGTGATTCTTGTACAGTACCTTGTTTTGCATAAACAAAGAAAGATGGTAGAACAGCTCTACACCCTCAGCAGGGTCCTGGAGGGTGCGTGGGAGTTTGCCCAACCAGTTTACATGTGCTTTGTGGACTTGGAGAAGGCATTCGACCGCGTCCCTCGGGGGGTTCTGTGGGGGGTACTCCGGGAGTATGGGGTACCAGGCCCTTTGATAAGGGCTGTTAGGTCCCTGTACGACCGGTGTCAGAGCTTGGTCCGCATTGCCGGCAGTAAGTCAGGCTCGTTTCCGGTGAGAGTTGGACTCCGCCAAGGTTGCCCTTTGTCACCGATTCTGTTCATAACTTTTATGGACAGAATTTCTAGGCGCAGCCAAGGTGTTGAGAGGATCCGTTTTGGTGACCTTAGAATCGCTTCTCTGTTTTTTGCAGATGATGTGGTCCTACTGGCTTCATCAGTTCGTGATTTACAACTTTCACTGGAGCGGTTTGCAGCCGAGTGTGATGCGGCCGGGATGAGGATCAGTTCCTCCAAATCCGAGGCCATGGTCTTGAGCCGGAAAAGGGTAGCATGCCCTCTCCGGGTCGGGGAGGAGGTCCTGCCCCAAGTGGAGGAGTTTAAGTATCTCGGGATCTTGTTCACGAATGAGGGAAAACTGGAGCGTGAGATCGATAGGCGGATAGGTGCAGCATCCGCAGTGAAGCGGGCGCTGTACCGGTCTGTCGTGGTGAAGAGAGAGCTGAGTCAAAAGGCAAAGCTCTCAATTTACCGATCGATCTACGTTCCCACCCTCATCTATGGTCATGAGCTTTGGGTTATGACCGAAAGAACAAGATCTCGGATACAAGCGGCTGAAATGAGTTTTCTCCGCAGGGTGGCTGGACTCTCCCTTAGAGATAGGGTGAGAAGCTCAGTCATCCGGGAGGGACTCGGAGTAGAGCCGCTGCTTCTCCACATCGAGAGGAGCCAGTTGAGGTGGCTCGGGCATCTGGTTAGGATGCCTCCTGGACGCCTCCCTGGTGAGGTGTTCCGGGCATGTCCCACCGGGAGGAGACCCAGAGGAAGACCCAGGACACGCTGGAGGGACTATGTTTCTCGGCTGGCCTGGGAACGCCTTGGGATTCCCCCGGAGGAGCTGCTCCAAGTGGCTGGGGAGAGGGAAGTCTGGGCCTCCCTACTTAGGCTGCTACCCCCGCGACCCGACCCCGGATAAGCGGAAGAAGATGGATGGATGGATGGATGAAGAAAGATGGGTCAATCATTGTGTTTTGTATACATTAAAAAGTTTTTTTAAATTGCATGTAAATAAAGAAATGCATTTCTTTATTTACATGCAATTTAAAAAAAAAACATTTACCGGTACATTAAATTTAAAATAAACATTTCTTGATAGAAATTTTCAATCAAGAAATGTTTATTTTAAATTTAATTTAAATGTTTCTTGAAATATAGTAGTAGGCTAAAAGTAAAGGGTACGGACATTTTTGTTAAACCGAAGTATCGAACCAGCTTGAGGGGTAGATCAACTTCTATAAAAGGCATAAGTTTATGGAATAGTTTGGACTGTGATATTAAAAATGAGAAATCATTATTTTTATTTAAGAAAAAGATCAAGAATATTCTGTTAACAAGATATATATAAGTTTGTAAATATCTATTAATTATAATGAGTAATGTGACTAATTATATGTTCTTTGCTATGCTATTTTACTTTCATTGCTTGATTTTGTTTGTTTAAAAATGATTTGTTAAGAAGGGGCAGATATGATAAGATATTATTCTTCTTCTGCTACCTTTTATTTTATATGTATTTTATTTATTTGAATTTGAAATGGTATTTGTGTTTTTAATTATTATGAAATAAATAAACGTTTAAAATAAAATAAAAATAGAGAGAAAAAAGAATATTCACAGTTACTTACCTTGGATCCAGAGTAGTGGCCAAGTTGTCAGAAGCTCATGCAGCATCTTCTCACAACAGCCTCCAGCAACGTAGTTTTGGCTTTACCCACACCACGGTCTGTGCCGAGTGCAGTGATGGCATATAATATCGTGCATCAAGCTTCTAAAACCTTTGTCCTCAACGACTGAAAAGGGCTGGTCGTCTAATGCCACGAACTCCATCACTTTCCTCGTGGTAAGCTTTGCTCTTTTCGTTGCTCATAAAAGCTAACAGCAGCTGTGAAAACCACCGACTGGCTCTTTGATAGCGCTAGCTTCTTTAGCTTAGCATTAGCTTGGTTGCTCGCTTCAAACGTTGCACACTTGGCTGCGTGGCGATTTCTTAAATAGCGAACAAGGGTTGTTGTATTAAAGGTTTTGGTTGTGGCTCCACCACGACTTACTTCGGCTTTACACAAGTTGAGATCTTTTGCTCATTTTAAAATAGTACAACTTCCAAACAGACAACATGGCTGCTCCGGGTTACCTGTGTTGACCATAGACATACATTATATATAGATATCTATGGTGTTGACTGTGTACTTGGGCGCATGTACAGACGTGACCTGGTGGGCGGTCTATATAAGATATCTATGGTCAGCCCCCTCTCCGCGCCCCCTCCCCCCACCCGCTCTCACAGCAGAGAAAAAAGGGACAGCGGATTTCAGACTTTTGCGGCGATCGGTGGATAAAATCGGCTTCTCATTTAACGATCGGCCGATTTCCGATTTCCTCAAAATAAGGAAATCGGGGCCGATCGATCGGCCGGCCGATTTATCGGTGCATCCCTACCGATATCATTAATTATTTAATTACTACAAGGAGCGCACACCGGCTTCACAGCACAGAGCTTCACAGCTTTAAATCCAAAAAAGATGTGTAAACTGTCTCAATCAGATCTAACCAGCTAAAAAAAGGTTTAACTAAAATAACACACAGCCAACAAACAGTCCAAGCTGAACACGGACCAGAACCAGCACTTTGAGTGTTACCGTGTTGGAAGTTAGCATGTTGTTAGCATCTGGAGCGGAGGGTCCGTCGAGCTCAGGTCGGACGGCGTGGATCCGTCGCGGCCGCGGGGGCACGTCCCATGGGACCGACGCGTCGCCCGCACGACTTGGCTCCCGTCCTCCTTCTCCCACTGGGACGGTCTCCCCGCCGGTCCCGGTGGACCGTGAGGAGGCCGTTGTCGCGTTAGCGAGATGCTAAGCTAGCCACAGCATGCAAGACGGTTTGCTAAATAATGAAAAAAAAAAAAAAACAGCTCTAACACACAGACAGTTGTACTCTAACATTGTTCTGACATAGTTTCACAAAATGATTTATGTAGAATATTTTGTTTACCGGCCAAAAGGACGACGTCTTCTGAGCAGATCCTTCAGAGCAGGCTCAGAGAGAGGAGGGGCTGCTGTGAGCTTCTCCGATGAGATAAATCCTTCACGTTTACTTTTTTTTGATTAAGTGAAACCTGCGCGTTGCCCAAACGTCTACCCGACTGGAACACCCACTGACACAACACGAAGTAACCATTGCAATTAATTAGAAATTAACAAAAAAACAACGTGAAAAATGGACCTCCATTAGAATGCGCTCTAACTGCTGCTTAACCTTCCTGTGGGAGGGTCAAACAGGACAACCCACAGATTGACATCACATGGGAACTATGTATTGGGGAGGGAATGACTGAGCCAGCTGAGGAGTGCACTTAGTGTTACAAAAGGCCACAACACTCCTTGTACAATACATACCTCTTCCTCAGTGAACTGCTTGTCTGGATGCAGAAAATGGGGCAGGTTCAGACTAGGGGTGGGCGATATATCGAATATACTCGATGTATCGCGATATTTTAAATGTACGATGGTTAAAAGGGCTCTTATCGTGTATATCGAGGATCCTCCTGCTGTCGCGCGGGCCCCCACTCGCCCCCCTCCTTCCTGCAGGCTGCAGGAGCCGCGCGCGAGACTTTCAGCACAACATGTAAACACGGCAGATATGAAGAGCGCTGCCAGCTGCTGAGGGGGAAAAACAATGTTCTTTCTGAGCTAGTTTGGATTAAATTGTCAGATGAGGGCATAAAAAATGTTTTTGTAGACGATGCTGAAAATAATCCCGAAGAAAGGTCGGAACTACGAATCTTTTTCACCATTTAAACAGCGGAGTGGAGCATGAACCGTGAAACGGCAGAACCGAGTGTTTTTCCAGCCTGCTGCTTCCTTAAAACAAACCACGGGTCTGAGCTCATTTAGTCATGCGTGCACCGCAGAGAGAGGTGGAGACATTATTAAATCAGCATTTTATCATTATCGCTAAAGATACGGTCCTTAGCGGCTAACAAGATGGCTAAC
>JBBPBX010094693.1:0-13330 GCA_038048925.1 Garcialebias charrua
TAGCCCCCGGGGGGCTAGGGGTTTGCCCTGCTCCAGCCATGCAGCACATCTCGAGTAAAACCAGAATGTTTTATTACCTTGTTTGAATGAACTCTGTCTCGTTGAAACTGTGCACACACACTCTCGCGGTTTGGACTTGTTTCTTATATGATGAAGGACTACTTTTGCACAACTGTCAGTTTGGTTGAGCGGTTACGACACTTGAGCGGCACGCAGGAGACCAGAGATCGCATCCTGTCAACGGCATCTTTTTTTTTCCCCCTTTTTTTAAAGCCTTTTGTTTCGGAGAAATCGGGGTGAGACTAGATATATACATCGACATAATAATACTTTATAATTGTTATTTTTACGTTTTAGTTCAATTTTTAGTGTAATATCGCTCCCAACGCGCAGCCGGCAGAAAACTGTGCACACACACACTCTCTCGCGGGGCGACAGTCTGTACCATCAAGCACCACTGATCGATATATTTTCAGATTAGCAACTTATTTATTTTAAGAATACCTTTCACTTCATCAAAATCTAATCAAAACTTCAGCGTTCTAAATGTAGGTGGTTGTGATTGTTTCTTATACGATGAAAGACTGCTTTTTGCATAACTGCCCGGTTGGTCTAGAGGTAGTGAATTGGACTCGTCAACCGAAGGACACGGGTTCGCTTCCCGGTCGCGGCATCTTTTTTTTTTTTTAAGCCTTTTGTTTTGCAGACCGCCGGCGAAGACACCATCTGCGTGCGGGAGTTGCTGGGAGCTACTGACTTTTGAGGTCCGGGGGTCCGGTCAAAGGTTGCCTCATGCGGATAAATTAACTGGAGACATTCTGTGAACTTTGTTTGTGTGTGGACTGAAGCAGCGATCGCTCCCAAAAGCGCCGCATGCAACGAGCGGAGCTAACACCGCCCGCTCGGAGGAGGAAAAGCTATCATTAGCCTCAGAGGTGGGCTAATGCTAAAAAAAGGAGCTGCAAATGGCGGCGCGCGCAGAGGGCTTTTGGTAAGTTATCTTAAGCTACTAGCACTAACAGTAAGTCAAATGAGTAATAAAAAAGAGCTAATTTTAAAATAACAACATATTAGAGATACTGGCTGTTACAGAGGGCGTAGTTAATGTAAATAGGTCTTTGTAGGGCGTGGCTTTCAGACCTCATTATTCATAAACCGGTCGTTTAGAACGGAAGTGAAATTTGGCAGAATTAGAAAGGGGATATTTTATTATCTAAGCATTATTTTGTGTATAAAATTGACTGAAAATGGTCTGGATAGCCCACAGATAAACCACAAAAAATTATATATCCTACATTTGGTCCCCTTTAATATTTACATAAACAGTACATCAGCCTAGCACCCAATCCCTAATTGCTCCCCGGGAGTTTACATAGCTGTCCAATGCTCCACCTGAGTGTATCTCACGTGTGATGGGTTAAAAGCAGATAACTCATTTAATCATTGTTTAACTGGTTAACTTTCACTGGTTAATTTTCACTTTTACTGGTTAACTGGACATCATTAACTTCACATAGACTCTCTCGCTGGTACATTTTCATCTTTAAATAACTTCTTGGTCTGTTGCCTTACATCTCCTCCTACATGTGAATACATGAGTGCAGCTACAGCATGTGCTCTCAGGACATTATTACATGAAGTGTCCCCTCAGTGCAGACTAAACTAGGTAAAAGGGTCTTCTACTCTGCTCCTTTTTCCTGGAATATCTTGCAAAAAGTTCTGAAGCTCTCGACCTTGACCTCTTTAAGTGGCTTCAAACATCTGCTAAGTTTCTGGGAAAAAACAATGTTGGTCCCTCAACACAACTGATAACGTTTCTTTAAAGAGAAGACAGGCTGTAGGCGAGCCGATTTGCCCTGTTGGCATGCACACAGCTGGATATCTCATAGACTTGGAAGACTTTATGATGTGTCTATCTTATTCATCTCAGCTGTTTCTGTTTTGTTCATTAGTTTTTGTAATTTAAACTCAGTTCCCTTATCAGTCAGTAACTCGGTGCAACACATTGCTATGGGAATTGCGCCCTGGGCGGTTACCTGAAGGAATACATTCACACCTTTATGGCAGGGGGCGTCAGCGTCACCCCAGAGAACCCGCCCTCTGGGTACTTAAGACGCGGACGCCCATCCTACTTTCTCTTTTTGCCCTTCATCTTGCTTAAACCTGAACTTCGTGGGACTTCTCTGTTGTTACATCGCTCGACCAGAGGTGAGCTTGCTCCCTACGCTGAGCGTACTGAGAAATACCCTGCGTATTGCTGGGCTGGCAAAGGCTAGTCCAGCTTTTTTTCTCCTAACCTCGAAGCTTCTCTCTTCGCAGCTGCTTCGCTCGACGGCGCTAACTGCGTCACACCACTACCCTGCTAACGAGTAGCAGGCTGGCCAGTGAAAGCGACGCGATGAAGGAGACGTCTCCGGACAACGTTAGCACTGCTAACGAGCTCGACTCTTCTCAGCCATGGTTCTTGAGAAGGTAAAGCGAAAACCCAAAATTCTAAGAAGACCAGCAGGCCAGCGAGCCTCGGCTCCCATGCCTTTTCTTTTCTGCAGTTCCATTGCTCGGTTAGCGGACGCTAACCGCACAACACGCTACCTACTAAGCCAGACCTGCTCATTACGTCGATCGCGATCGACCGGTCGATCGCGGAGGCATTACCGGTCGATCGCAGCGTGACATTATTATTTTTTTTTTTCCCCGCAGCGTGACATTAAAAAAATTGTCAGCCAATCAAACATCCCGTTACTTGATTGACATTCAGGGCAACCAATCAGATGACAACTGAATCTTGAGTTTCCGGCTCCCGTCACTTGATTGACATATACGGCAACCAATCAGATGAGAGCTTTAGGTCATGCTCATGCAGTTTCTGAAAAACAATGGCGCGAAGGTGGAACGCAGCGAAACATACTAAGCTAAAACAATCAGATTTCGGACTGTTCATGGAAAATACGACATGGACTTCCCACCGAAAAGCCAGCTGAGAAAGAGAAAGGTGGAGGAACTAAAATCCCAGTTCGGACAGCAGCAACTTCAAAGCGAAACGCCGCCACCATCTTCCGGGTGAGTGACGCTGTGTTGTTTCTCTGCACGCTTAAACATACTGGTTGGGAGTTGACGTGGCTTTATTATTAAAATCATACGAGACACTTTTCATACAGAATAACCTCCTTGACTACTCTCCGTTCTCTGCACGTTTCCCTGTCCCGCAGCGCGAGCGTTTGCAAAACACACTTTCGCGCTGCGTTCAGGGACAGTCTGTAAAATACACCGCTGTAAATCTCTCCGTACCAAAAGAGATATTTTTATGCCTTCCTTCACTAAATTAAACGTGTCCGGAGCCATAACAACCTGCTACAACTGTGGTTATCAACTGGTGGCCGGTGGACCACTTTAGATTTGCTGGAGTTTTTTTTTAGAGATGACATTATAAAGTAAAAAAAAAATCTAATGATTTTTTAACATTTATTAAAGTAAAACACCAGATTCTTATAAAGAAAGGGGTGGGGATCAGTTTCTACCATCTTTTAAAAAAATAAAATTTAAACAATCTATATTGCTGTCACCATCACCCCATTTGGTCCCTACGGGCGACCTGACCCCTGGTGACCCCTGATTTATTACATGTGTTGTGCAAAATTGGCTTATTCAGTTATGCAAGGTACATCAACATAGGTACATTGTACATAAAAAGAATCCTTAATACATTTGAAGATAATTATATGTTTTGCATTTTTGTATTGGGTAGATCTTTTTGACTTGGTTTTTTTATAAGTAGCTCGCATGCTGAAAAATGTGAGCACCCCTGTGCTAAGCTAACAGTGCTAACAGGCTAGCAGCTGTGGGCAGCTTAGCGAGAGGACTTCTTCGGACAAAGAACTCCAGCAGGCCAGCGAGCTCTGGCTCCCGAAACTGCTTCAGCAGATCTGGCTACCCCCTTTCAGCAGCGGACACCCACGAGGCCTGTCCGGTTGGCTCAGGGATGCCACACGCGAAGACACTCAACGCTTTCCTCGCGGACGACCTCGGAGAAAGGCGAGTGAAAATTGAGTAACCCCGTAACTGGCTAGCTCCTACGGTTAGCCCGGCTAACCGAGAGCACCCATGACAACACGGGGCGGACGATCAGCGCTGCTAACACGATCAGCGCTGCTAACACGATTAGCGCGGCTACGAGCGGACAATGAAGGACTCCATTGTGAGGTATGTGAAAATGCTTGGTCTAGCTTGCTAGCTAACCTTCTCATATTTTGCCTGTCTCGCTATCCTGTGTAGCCGAATAGACGATAGAGTTCATCGCATAACTAAGTTTGTTTACCGATGCTACGCTGCTCGATGGGCCGTTTAGCACCGCTAGCGGGCTCACAAGTACCTCCACGTTTAGCCCCTGCTAACAAGGAGGTTCTCTGACCAGCACAGTCCAGGAGGAGGAATTTTAGCTCACCTGTTCAGCTACGCTAACTGGTAGTTTTCCTATGCCACGACGAGAACATCATGACGCTGAGAGCTTATCCACCTATGAGGCTATGGATAACTCTCAGACGTTGACCATGTCAGGGCCTGAGGGACCCTGGTGGGGTGGACAAGGACGAGCAGCCTCGATGCTACAGGCCCACCAGGCAGAAAAGTTGCAGGAGCTATAGGGGGCCACCAACAAAAGGAAAAGAAAAGCCACATCTCTGTGCAGAAGTCACGGGTCACCCCAGTACTTCTCCTGCGGTACGGAGAGAAAGCAGAGGCCTGCATGACCCTGAGATGCCCCTGCACCATTACAGGCACTTTCACTCACAGAGGGAGAGAAAATGCCGAACTTTTACCACCAGTACCTGTGTTAGAGGAGCACAGACTAGCTGGTTCAGAACGTTTAAACACACAAGAACACTCAGTTGCTTGTGTAATAAAGAGAAATTACCGTCCACCCACGACAATAAAAAATCTCAAGACTACTGAGTACTTCCAAGTCCCAGAATGGGAACAGGGCTTGAGGCCCATCTTGGACCTCTGGGATCTGAACACAAACCCAGGATGTTGACACTCAGACGAGCCATCTGCTCGGTTCAATCGAGAGATTACTTCTGCACGGTGGATCGGAAAGACGCTTTCCTCCAAGTGAACATCCTGCCCTACCACAGAAAATATTCTCCGCTCTGCCTTCAGAGGCTCCGCGTCCGAGTTTTTTGGCAGTACCTTCTGACCTGAAAACTGCATCCCGGGCATTCACGACATGCCTGGACGCGGCCCTGACCCTGCTGGGGGATTAAAGGGTAAGAGTTCTGAATTATTTAGACGATCTGTCCATTCTTGGACACAGCAGAGTCCAGGAACCGTAGCACCCAGAGAGGGGGATGTCTCACCTGGAAGCTCTAGGTTTTCGTCATAGACCTGGCAAGAAGCAACCTGGTCCCATCCCAGATTACCGTATTTTTCGGAGTACAGCTCAACTCCACATTGTACAGGGCAAGGCTCTCAGAAGTATGGGTTTCAGCCCTCCACCTCTGCCTAGCATGTTCCAGCTAGGCCAGAGAGTACCTCTCAAGCTGTGCCAGAGTCTCTCGGACCTGTTGGCAGCAGCTATTGTCTGTGTGCCCCGGGCCTTATTAAGAATACCCCCTTTGCAGATATGGATCAACAAACAAATGTATCCTGCAGAAAAGCAATCTGAAACCATCCCAGACTACCGTATTTTTGTGAGTACAGATCGACACCATGTCGTACAGAGCACGACTTTCAGAGGAACGTATTTCTTCGATACGTCTCGGTCTGGCACATTTTCAACTGGGCCAGAGAGTGTCCCTCAAGCTCTGCCAGCGCATTTTTGGGCCTGCTGGCAGCAGCCATTCCCTGCGTGCCACAGGCACTATTAAAAATGCGTGCTCTGCAAATATGGCTAAACAAACAAACACGTCCTGCCCCCCCTCAGGCGTGCAGGGAGGATTCTGATCAGCTCAGAGTGTCTGACCGCCTCAAAGGGAGGATGGGAAGCAGTCTGCAGAAACCAGAACGCCTAAGGCCTCTGGAAACAATGGGAAGCAAGATTACACATCAACTTCCTGGAATTGAAGGCTGTTTACCTGTCAATGAAACACATTTTCAAAGAAAAACGGGGCAGATGCCCTCTCAAGAGGACTGCTGTTGGCCTCAGAATGGAGGCTGAACCCACGGGTCATGGACCAGATCTGGTCACGATACGGGCGGGCATCCGTCGAACTGTTCAAATGCAAAACCAGCACGCACTACGCTCTGTGCTTCTCTCTGAGGGAAACGGACACGCCGCTGGGAGCAGATGCCCTGGCCCGCAGCTGGCCAGCAGGGGAGCTATATTACGCGTTTCCCTCGTCACTCTGATTTAGGTGACATTGGAACGTGTACGCAAGGGAGCTCTTTCCCTGATATCAATAGCCCCCAGATGGCTACAGAAACCGTGGTTCCCAGAGATATTCTCACTGTTGTCAGGAAAAGACAAAGAAAGAAAAAAAAGAAGAGAAGAAAGAGAATAATGAAAATAAAAATAAAGAACACCGTGGCAGCTGCCCCCCCCTCCCTCCTACAGGGACCCGTTGACTCAGGCACACGGGCAGCTCTTTCACCCACGTCCAGAACTGTGGCAACTCTCAGCCTGGCCACTGAGAGGAACAGGCTGATGGCCTTTGGCCTTCCCAGCAACGTCATAAACACGATACAAAGAGCCAGAGTACAGTCAACTCAGACTCTCTACGCTCGTAAATGGCGTTTTTTTGAGGCTTGGTGTCTGGAGAGGAATATTGTTTTATATTCCTGTGACTTGGTCCAACTCCTCATCTTTTTACAGGACCTGCTGTAGAAAGGCCGCTGATTTTCCACCATTAAGGTGTTTTTGTCAGCCATCTCAACATGCCACGAAGGCTGGAGGGATAAAACACCCGGTGCTCACCCTCTCATGATACGTTTCATGAAGGGCGTACTGAGGAAAAGAATCACAGCAAGACTTTGGCTCCTGATTGGGACCTACAGTTAGTCCTGGATGCTCTTTGTGAGCCTCCATTTAAGCCTATTAGCAGCATTAAGATAGATTTGTTATCTTATGAAACTGCCTTGCTCTTAGCTCTTTGCTCAGCTAAATGTGTGGATGACCTCCACGTTTTGTCTGTACACCCAATGTGTACTAGGTTTGCCCCTGATGGGTCAAAGGTCACCCTGCGTCCAAACCCTGCATACGTGCCAAAGGTTCCAAACCCTGCATACGTGCCAAAGGTTCCAACTCTAAATCCCAGAAGTCTGGATTTTGGTCTCTCAACATTTTCCTCCCTACCCTGTCCTTTCTGAAGGACAGAGGAGGTGGAATGCACTCTGCCCTGTCAGGGCCCTAAGTGCTTACATTGAAAGAACGATCAGTTGGAGAAAATCAAACCAGCTGTTCGTATGTGCTGCCAATCCAGCTTCTGGCAGAGCCCTTTCAAAGCAGCGCCTCTCACACTGGGTGACCAAGGCCTTAGAGAGGGCGTACAGCAGCAAAGGTCAACAGGTGCCCTCTGGGGTACACGCCCAGCCATTCCACTCGAGGCCTAGCTGCCTCGTGGTCCCTTTTTTAAGGGCGTACCAGTTGCAAACATCTGTGCTGCTGCAAACTTAAGTTCAACGAACACGTTTGCAAAGCATTATAGTTTGGATGTCACTGCATGTGACGTCACTCAGGCTGTACTCTCTAACTTCAGGGAACATGTGTTATGGTGCATAACTTTCAGTTTCCTTGTCTAAACAGTCCAGCATTGTCTCAGTAATCCATCAGTGCGTTGTATCAGTTTCTTTTCTTTTTTTTTCTGTGAGTTATTTATGTCAAATTGTTTCTATGTGCTGCCACATCAGCCTTTTGTTTTTCTAGTTTAATAAGAAAGTTCAAGTTTGTTCATTTTAATCTTTTTGCTCCTGTCTGCGTTCGGGGATCATTCACTAAACACTCCACCAAACCTGGCGATACAAAATGAGCTTTTTATGTTTTATTTTTACATAAACGTTACCTGTGTTTAAAAAGGTGCAAACTAGCAGGGATCTCAGTTTATAAATTAATGTGCAATGGTGTGTGGATGAAGATTCACTCTTACTTTTAGCTCAGTGTATTTATGTAGCTGAGACTCTTGGTCATGAACATATATTTGTTGTAGTTTACCTGCTCCTGTCTAAGTCATATATTTATGGCCCATGTATG
This sequence comes from Garcialebias charrua, assembly GCA_038048925.1. Classification (NCBI taxonomy): domain Eukaryota; kingdom Metazoa; phylum Chordata; class Actinopteri; order Cyprinodontiformes; family Rivulidae; genus Garcialebias; species Garcialebias charrua. The sequence goes on from JBBPBX010094693.1 coordinate 8,180, forward strand.
GACCGGTGTCCCGTTCAGGGTGCACCCCACCCTTGACGCAGTGATTACTGGATCAGCTTCCCCCCGACAGAAAATAGGCAAGTGTTTAGCCTTGTTTAATTACCGGTACCCCTCTGGAGCTGCAGTAAACTTAGTTTGTTCTGCATCATCGCCTGTCTTCTCACATATATTTCGATCCTTCGTCCATTCATCCTGACAGAAACCAGGTACTAGCTCAGCATCAGATTCAGCTGAGTCAAAATAAACTACAGCATGTGATGGAACAAAGGACCAAAGAAGTTAAACTGCTTAAATAATGCTCTGGAGTTGCTTACCAAGACCAGACGTTCACATTTAAGCTGAATGTTTTTAGTATGTTGGACAGTTAACACTTCTGTTTTGGTCTGACAACTCCGGGTCAGCTCAGTCCAACTCCAACTTCCAGCATTTATAATTATGACTCCATAAATAAGAACAAAAGTTTGAAAGCAGTAGCAGCCAACAGGCGAAAGCCCCATAGAAAATCTGTGGAGTCGTTCATCACACAGGCTGGTCTGTGGAGATATGTGAGGATTATCCCACTCTTTGTCTCTAGTATTTCTTACAAAACATTTACTGCAAACTAACCAACAAACTGTGTGTTTGCTGTTTACCCCTGACGCGACCTTCCAAAAGTCTGATAAGAACAGGAAAAAATGAAAAATATTATTTTCTTATGATTGATAAACCAGTGAGTGGAACTGGCAATCATGAAACTGGTTGAAATGCCACAAGTTTTTAAATGGGTAGATTTAAACCAAAACTGCTTCCTATCCTTCATATTTCTGCTCTGACATTCAGAGACAGACTATCATATTTTCAGCCATGCACGTCACTTCGGTGCATAAGTCACATCTATTATGCGTCACCGCTGACAACCCAGAAATGTGGGCTAGTGTTGTGCCAAAAATCGATTGGCCATGAAATGGCGGCCGTAGGAGCATGCACAGGAGGACTTTAACAAGAATTTAACAAGATTAACACTTAAAAACAATTATTTGTTTGCTCACAGTTATAACAAAGGTGTGTCTCAGTCTAATTTTCCTTAATTGATGGTCACTTTGACGGTCAAATCAGCAGCATTTCAAATGCCGATATGCTGAAGTAGGATCGTGCACAGGAGAACTCACTGTGCATTCCTTTAAAATTAAACAAGATAACCATCTAAAAATAATTATTTGTTTGCTCGACTTTATAACAAAGGTGTGTTTCAGTTGAACTTTTACTTAATAAATGTACTTCAATGGTCTAATCAGCTGCATTTCGCTTGGGTGGTGCAGCGAAATGAAGCTGATTTGATGTTTGCTCAAGGTAAGCAGGATGAATTATGACAAACCGATTGTGTCATTAATAGCCACTTTTACCTATTAAATGACACAATGGCATGCCATACCGCTTGAGTGCCATCTAGCAGCTGAAAATAGTGTTCAACATTTTTAGTCAGAATTAATGAAAACGGTCACATCCCAGCCAAAAATTGGTTTATAAATATGGGGGGAAAAATCCATAAATAAGTTGCTTCGGTGTATAAGTTGCAAGGCATGCAAATTATGCAAAAAACGGTGACTTATAATAATAATAATATAATAATAATCATTTTGTTTAAAAGCACCTTTCAGGACACCCAAGGACACTTTAAAAAAAGTATGACGAGCAGCGGCAGCCAGGATGCGCCAGCGTTCACCCACCGGAAGGAAAAAAGAATTGTTCAATATAGGCTGAAAAATACAGTAGACATTTGTTCTCCTTCTGTCCGTCTATGTAGATGGGATGAAATGAAATGTGAAGGACGGGGTTGAACATAACCCGAAACACTGTCAACAGAAAAATAAAAATTCAGATAAAAAGACCACAGTGCACTTTTTCCTCCTTGTTTGCCTTTTTTGTCATTTGAGCCAAATGTCATAGTGCTCACTTGGCACCATTAACCATTGGAGTCATGAGAATTCTGCTGCTAAAAATCCGTGACAGCAAGTTCAGACTGACGAAAACAAAAACAAAGAGAGGAAAGAAAGCTGCTCCGTGAAAAGTGACAGGGAGAGAGGGAGCAGGAGCTGGAGACAAAAATAAAATTAAATCTGAATAACTTACTGAAACAACAGCAAGAATAGGAAAAAAAGAGATAAAGGGAACAAATGACAATTAGAACACAGCAGCTAAATTTAAGCCTCCTCCAGGGATGGGAAGGGGTGGGGGGTGACTTGTGGTTTTTACCTCACACAAGCTCAGTGAGAAGAGCAATGAAAACTGCCTGGTCAGCAATAAAAATATCACTTTTGATGTCTTTTCTCCAGAAGGTTAAAGTCCTTGTTACATTTCTCAGATGTGTGAGGAATCTGGAGGATTACCGTGGGCCCGGATGTCCACTTAAGTGGAAGACAAATCAGCTTTTAGATCATTCTGACCTTCGAGTCTTTTGAACGGCCACTACTGGCTGAACGACTATCACAGCCTTAAAAATAATCCCTGTTTTTACTCTGTTGTCTCAGCTTCCTCTCCAATCGCTCTACAGAGCAGGTTCGACCCACAGAGGTGTTCTTTGTGACAGTGCGGCTCAATAAAACATAAAAACCCCACAGAGATTTTGTTTACTGATGGTGATATCTTCAGGCGGCATGTGTTCAGATAAAAGGTGTCATTTTGTCTCATAAATACACCCTAAGACCCAGGGAGGAGGCTGTTGGACTGGAGACATGTGAAGAATGCAAAAACATTAGACCAGCCAAATATATATGTTCTAGAAAATTGTTTTTGTTGCTAATAACTGTTGTTGTCTCCACCTCCATCTTCTACCACTCACCCGTAGTCAGGTTGTGTCCAGGTCCAAGTCCAGGAGAAACCCAGACCTACCTCCCCCCAGCGACACCCCAGCTCCTCCTGGGGGACCCTGAGGTGCTCCCAGACCAGAGAAGATACGAGCGAGTTCTGGGCCTTCACTTGGGCCTCTCACCAGTGGAATGTGCCCAAAAACCCTCCAATGGGAGCGTCCAGGAGGAATCTTAATTAGATGAATCTCGTCAGCTGATCCTTTTCTATGTTAAGGAGCAGTGACTCTACTCCGAGCTTCCTCCGGATGTCGGAGCTCCTCACTCTATCTCTAGGGCTGAACCCGGCCACTCTGCGAAGGAAGCCCATTTCGGCTGCTTGTGTTCAGGATTTGGTTCTCGCAAAACCCAAACCTCATGACCTCAGGTGAGGGTTGGAACGTAGACAGACCAGTAAATTTATAGGTTAGCTGAGTCAACTCTTTATTCACCACAACTGACTGAAGCAACCCTTAGTGAGGACGAGGCTCCAATCCATAGACTTATCTCCTGCTCCATTCTACTGTCACTCTGGATGAAGATATCCAGACACTTGAAAACCCAAGACAAAGACACCTGCTGACCCAGAGGAGACATTTCACCTGTTTTTGTTGTCAGTCTGCTTATTAACAACTTTTATTTTGTTGTTCAAAGCTGAAAAATTTGGGAGACACTTACTCCAAGTCGAAGTCTGTTGTTAGTTATGTTGACTTTCAGGTACTGAAATCCTTCAAGATTGGATTTGCTGAACCCTGTAGCCTGCTGGCCCATTTTCAGCCCAGTTTGCTCAACAGGACAGACTCTCAAGTAACTTCTACCTTTTGCAAAAATGTTTCCTTAAATACGAGTCCTGAGATGTGCAGGCTTCTTTGTGTGGTGGCTAACGGCTCTACTCTGGTATTTTAGACCCACAGATTTAGTTATCCCATGACTGGGGTTCAGTACCGCACCAACACATGTAGGACACCTAAACTTCTTCAGAGCCATTTGATATTTTAGCTGGCACATTTTGTAAAATGTACATAAAAACAAAATGCAGTCATTTGAAAATCTCATAAACCCATATTTTATTTACAATGGACCATAGTTAACTTCTCAAATCCCCCAAACTCTGATAGACAAACTATCCACACTTGGACTAAGCCCCTCCGTTTGTAACTGGGTACTAGACTTCTTAACAAACAGACCACAGTCCGTGAAGATCCACAACTTCTCCTCCTCCACCATTACCCTCAGCACTGGCTCTCCTCAAGGATGTGTGCTGAGCCCTCTTCTGTTCACTCTGCTCACATATGATTGTACAGCCACACATCCAGGCTGTCATATTGTTAAGTTTGCAGATGATACAGCGGTGGTGGGATGCATCACAAACAATGATGAGTCCAGCTACAGACAGGAGGTGGAACACCTGGAGAGCTGGTGCAAAGAGAATAACCTTCACATGAATGTGAAGAAGACAAAGGAGATGATTGTGGACTTCAGAAGGAACAAACACACCCACGCCCCACTGAACATAAGTGGATCTGCAGTGGAAGTGGTCTCCAGCTACAAATACTTGGGTGTACACTTGAATGATAACCTCAGCTGGAGCAACAACACCACCAGCCTGATCAAGAAAGGTCATCAGAGACTCTACTTCCTCAGACGGCTGAGACGAGCTGGTCTGAGCAGCCCAGTCCTCACCTCCTTCTACAGGTGTGCAGTGGAGAGCATCCTGTGCTCCAGCATCAATGTGTGGCATGGAGGCTGCACAGTTGCAGAGAGAAAAGCTCTACAGAGAGTGGTGAAGGCTGCACAGAAGTCTGTTGGAGTCAGTCTCCCCACCATCACAGACATTTACACCTCCAGATGCAGGAAAAGAGCCACCTGCATCATGAAAGACCTCACTCACCCAGCACACTCACTCTTTGCCCCACTCCCCTCAGGACGGAGGTTGAGGAGCATCAAATGTAGAACCACTAGACTGAGGAACAGCTTCTACCCTGAGGCTGTTAGACTCATGAATAAATAAATAATAAGAATAAACACTGCAAAATATCACATCATGCTGATGCTGATCTGTTTTCTTGTTGCTGTGTTCATCTGTGACCATCTGCTCATACAGACTCATGTTCGTGCTGCTGTTTATAATGATGTTTTTCTACTACATTAGGGCTTAGTGTATTACTAGTTGATGTTTTTCTTAGTTAATCCTAGATGTTATTACTGTTTTTCTCTTGCATTTGTTGTTGGATGTAACTGGGACCCTGTGTACATAATCTCGTTTTCATCACATGTACCACATGCGGTGCAAATGACAATAAAGACTCTCTGACTCTGACTCTGACTC
>JBBPBX010094694.1:0-11598 GCA_038048925.1 Garcialebias charrua
GGACACTGTGTACATAATCTCGTTTCATCACATCTACCACATGTGGTGCGAATGACAATAAAGAATCTCTGACCCTCTGACTCTGATAAGGGATTACAGCTGCATTGCTTCACTCCTTTCTCAACTCACATCCACTACCGGATATTCAGATGGACTCCTGAAGCTGACGCAGCCTTTGGTAAACTCAAAACACTCCCCTAAGCACCAATTCATCCTAGAAGTGGACACCTCAGACACTGGTGTAGGGGCCGTGTTGTCCCAGAGGTCCCCCAGAGCTAATAAGGTCCACCCATGTGCCTTCTTCTCCCAACGTTTATCTCAAGCTGAGAAAAACTATGATGCGGGCAACCGTGAACTATTGGCAGTCAAGCTGGCATTAAAGAAGTGGTGTCATTGGTTGGAAGGTACAGAGACTCCCTTCTTGATCTGGACCAACCATAAAAATCTCACTTACTTAAGAGACGCTAAGCGGTAAACCCCCAGGGAGGCACGCTGGTCCTTAATTTTTAACTGCTTCAATTACATTTTGATTTTCAGACCCGGTTCCAAGAGTGTCATACCTTATGCTCTTTCTCGCCAGTTCTCTCCACCAGCTGTTCCAGACATGGAGGAAAGCATCATACCCGCAGTCTATATCATTGGGGCTCTCACTTGGTCCACTGAGAAAGAGGTTTGTGAAGCCCAAAAGGAAGAACCTGACTCTGGCACAGGACCCACAAGAATCCTGTTCATCCTGTCTTTCATGAGGTCTAAGGCAATGGACTGGCTTCACACTAATAAACTCTCATGTTACCCTGGCACTTCTCCTATGCTATCTCAAAGACTCACTTCTGGTGGCTTACTCTCAACCAAGATGTTAAGGCATTTGTCACAGCCTGCCCTAACTGTGCCAGGAACAAGATGGGAAACCAACCACCCAATGGACTCTTGCAAACTTTGCCCACTCCCAGCCGTCCATGATACCACATCTCGGTGGACTTCATCACAGGTCTACCTTCCTCAGAAGGTAACAGTGCCGTTCTAACTGTTATCAACAGATTCTCAAAAGCAACGCATTTCATCCCTCTGCCCAAGCTGCCTTCAGCCACTGAGACTACTCAACTTCTTGTCCAACACGTCTTCAAGATCTACAGTATCTCCTCCAATGGCGTCTCGGATCGTGGCCCCCAATTTATTTTCTAGTTTTTTTTCTCCATTCATTCAACTTTTATTTAGACAGGTTACTCCCACTGAGCCTCAAGGACTCGTTTAAGTCCTGATAACCTGACAAGAGATTTGGTGCTGTTTTGCAACACACTAGAGGCATCCACCAGTCTTACCTCTGGGAACCATCCCCAGTCACACGGCCAAGGAGAGCTTTGCAACCAGGAGCTTGAGACCACTCTCCAGTGCATTGTAGAAAGAAAACCTTCAGCCTGGAGCAACACCTGGTCTGGGTGGAATACACCCACAACGCTCACAAGTCCACAGCCACAGGTATGTCTTCTTTTGAGGTCTCTCTGGGCTACATACCTCCCCTATTTCCCTGCCAGGAGACTGACATAATGGTATCCTCTGCTCAGCATCACTTTCACTGATGTCAGCGCATTTGGCGCCAAGCCAAAGCAGCCCTACTACGCACGGCAGCCCAAAATAAAAGGTTTGCCAATTGAAACCGCTCATCAAAGTCAAAAGTCAAAGTCAACTTTATTGTCAGAACTGCAATATGTACAGGACATACACAGGACCGAAATTGCGTTTTTCTCAGTCCCTCGGTGCAACAGTAACCATCTAAACACTAAACACAAACATTTAATAAACATAAGCATAAAATAGTAAAAAAAGTGTAACACTGTCCTGAGTTTTTTCATAATAGTATAAAAGTATGAAAATTTACACCAACACTGAAACACCAAACACCCCTAAAACACCAAACACCCAATGAACATAAGCATAAAATGAAATAATAAAAGTGTAATACTGTCCTGAGTTTTTGCATAGTAGTATAAAAAGTATAAAACGTATATCTATAAAATAAACTGAAGTTTCTAGCGTTGACATTTGCAAAGAGTGGCACAGCAGCATATAAGTTAATGTACACAGTATATGTACAGGTAGTCCCCGATTTACGAGCGCTCTGATCTACGAGGTTCCAGACTTACGAGCTGGCGAATTATTGGAAAAAACGCAAAAAATACTGAGTTTTCCTGTGTTTTTTCACCACAGTTCGTTAGCTAAACATGTGGACACACGTTTCCGATCATTTTTATGCACTCATAAGCAGTTTTTCGATGAAAAACGAGTGTTTGTAGTCGCGCTAGCAAAACCGTTCCAATTTACGAGCGAATTTCCGGATTTACGAGAAGCGTGGCGGCCGTTCCAAATTACGAGATTTCCGGTTTACGAGCGCCTCGTTGTAACGGATCTCGCTCGTAAATCGGGGACTACCTGTATGAGGTAGTTGATGTTGGTATATAGGCAAAGTGGCATATAAAGTAAGGCACATAAGGCACATTTGGCATCCTTAGATAAGGCTAGTCAGAGAATGCTGTATATGTATCTGCAGTAGTGTAGATAAAAGTAGTGTAAATGTAAACAGTAGTAATAAATGTAAAGCAGTAGTAATAAATGTAAACCGTATTAATAAATGTAAACAGTGAATGTAAACAGTAGTATGACTATAGGCAGTAATGTAATACAAACATTAGTGCAAATATGAGAAGTAGTGCAAACTGAATGAGTACATGACCGAGAGTTTAGTGAATAACCCGTTTGATGACACAGGGTCCAGTGTTAAAAACTTTGTGTTGAGTGGTAATGTGTGAGAAAGTTTTTTGTGTTAAGGCAGTTCAAATGGGAGGGGAGGCAGAGCAGGCAGAGTGTTTAGCATTCTGACTGCCTGATGAACAGAGCTGTCTCTCAGTCTGCTGGTTCGAGCCTGGAGACTCCTCAGTCTCCTCCCTGATGGCAGCAGTCTAAAGCAGCTGTGTAGTGGGTGTGTGGGATCACCTGCCATGCAGTGGGCTTTCCGAGTGAGGCGTTTGCTGTGTAAGTCCTGCAGTGAGGGCAAGGAGGTGCCCACGATCTTCTCAGCTGCTCTCACAATGCGCTGGAGGCTCTTGCGGCAGGATGCAGTACATGCACCAAACCACACAGTGATGCAGCTGGTCAGGACACTTTCTATGGCACCTCTGTAGAAGGTGCACATGATGGAGGTTGAAGCTCCAGCCCTTTTCAGCTTGCGGAGAAAGTAGAGACGCTGGTGAGCCTTCTTGGCCAGTGCTGCAGTGTTCCTGCTCCAGGACAGGTCCTTTGAGACGTGCACTCCCAGGAACTTGGTGCTGTCCACTCTCTCCACTGCGGTGCTGTTGATGGTCAGAGGGGCATGTTGGGCATCCTTCTTCCTGAAGTCCACAACAATCTCCTTTGTCTTCTCCACGTTGAGAGTGAGATTGTTGTGTCCGCACCACAAGGCCAGGCGGCTCACCTCGTTCCTGTAGTCCGTCTCATCGTTGTTGCTGATGAGACCCACCACTGTTGTGTCGTCCGCAAACTTGATGAAGTGGTTGGAGCTGTACGATGGTGTGCAGTCGTGTGTTAGCAGGGTGAATAGAAGGGGGCTCAGCACACATCCTTGTGGGGCCCCTGTGTTCAATGTGATGGTGCTAGATGTGTTACTCCCGTCCTGGTTGTGTCTGGAGGCGCGTTTAGTATAAAACAACCAAATCGTTCATTTTCACTCAATGTGGAAGGGGCAGCCAAAATAAAACCTAATTTACAAATGTTTTTCTTAAAATCATTTAGATTTCCTTAAATCAGCAAACTGTATGTTTTAGTCTTCATGCTTCATTTAGCTTTTAGCTGCTGCACTGCTACTTTTAGCTACCATTATGTTGCATTTAGTTTTCACTACATTTTTGCAACTTTTAACATTTAGCTAGCCTTTTGCTAATTTAAGCTTTTAGTTGCCATGTTGCTGCTTCTTTAAATTCCCATTCTGCTACTTTAAACTAGCCTGGCCCTCGCCTTCCTGCACAGCTCCGCTCAATTCTCATTTCCCTTCACTTCACAGTCTGGGACTTCCCCCATCCACAAGGATTTCTCCGGTAGATTTTTGTTCGGACCAATCAGAGAACAGAAGGCGGAGTTTTGAACGACGTCGACTGACGTCGTCATTCAAAATGGCTGCCGCCACGAAGGAATTTTCAATAAAACAAGGTAAAAAACTATTATTTCTCTGCTGAGAAAAATATATTTCTTAGCTGACGTTATATCAGAAGTGTTCCTGAGCAATCAGAGAGCAGAAGGCGGAGTTTTGAACGATGTCGACTGACGTCGTCATTCAAAATGGCTGCCGCCACGAAGGAATTTTCATCAAAACAAGGTAAAAAACTATTATTTCTCTGCTGATAAAAAATATATTTCTTAGCTGACGTTATATCAGAAGTGTTCCTGAGCTTAACAGTTCCTAAATCAATTCACGAAATGGTCAAATCTGCTGGATTTAAATAGTTTCGGTTTGACATTTTCCAAACAGCCTCGGGTGCGCTACGAAAATAAATGATAAAAAATCGAATTTTATCTCAAATGTTTTATCTAGGCCAACAGTCAGTAAATTAGAGCCATATAATTACACACTGGTGGCAGAAAAAATATCCACCGAGTGGTTTCTGAGCAATTTATCTGATAGCCTGGACCTCGCCAGGCTAAACTAACAAAACTCCGCCTTCTGTTCTCTGATTGGTCCATTCAAAAATCTCCAGGAGAAATCGTTTTCAATGGGAGGAATGCCAGACCCTAGTCTGAAGCGAAGTGAAGGACAGGGTGTGGTTTTAACCAGGCTAACTTTAAACTAGCCTTTTGCTACTTTTAGTTTTTAGCTACTAGCCTTCTAATAGCTTTGACTTTCAGCTAGTATTTTGCTAGCCTGGTTGATACCAGACCCATGTCCTTCACTTCGCTTTGGACTAGGGTCTGGCATCTCTGCCATAGACAACGATTTCTCCTGGAGATTTTTGAATGGACCAATCAGAGAACAGGAGGCAGAGTTTTGTTAGTTTAGCCTGACGAGGTCCAGGCTATCAGATAAATTGCTCAGAAACCACTCGGTGGATATTTTTTCTGCCACCAGTGTGTAATTATATGTCTTTAATTTACTGACTGTTGGCCTAGATGAAACATTTGAGATAAAATTCGATTTTTTATCATTTATTTTCGTAGCGCACCCGAGGCTGTTTGGAAAATATCAAACCGAAACTATTTAATATCCAGCAGATTTGACCATTTCGTGAATTGATTTAGGAACTGTTAAGCTCAGGAACACTTCTGATATAACGTCAGCTATGAACTATATTTTTTCTCAGCAGAGAAATAATAGTTTTTTACCTTGTTTTGATGAAAATTCGTTCGTGGCGGCAGCCATTTTGAATGACGACGTCAGTCGACATCGTTCAAAACTCCGCCTTCTGCTCTCTGATTGCTCAGGAACACTTCTGATATAACGTCAGCTATGAAATCTATTTTTTCTCAGCAGAGAAATAATAGTTTTTTACCTTGTTTTATTGAAAATTCCTTCGTGGCGGCAGCCATTTTGAATGACGACGTCAGTCGACGTCGTTCAAAACTCCGCCTTCTGTTCTCTGATTGGTCCGGTCAAAACCTACCGGAGACATCCTTGTGGATGGGAGAAATGCCAGACCCAGCAGTGAAGGGAAATGAGAATTGAGCGGAGCTGCGTAGGAATGGCGAGGGCCAGGCTAGTATTTTGCTGTTTTTAGATTTTAATTATAATTTTGCTGCTTTAATGGTTACCATTCTGCTGATTTTAATCTTTAGTTAGCTTTTCTGCTAATTTTAGCTTTCCGCTTGCCTTTTGCTACCTTTAGTATCAGGCCATTTCTTGCTTTTTTTTTAACTTCTACCTTTTGATCATTTTAGCTAGCCTTTAATAATTTTGCATTTAGCTAGCATTTTCTTACTTTAACCTTTTAGTTAGTCTTCCGTTATGTCTAGCTTTTTTAATCTTTTGGTTCTTTTTTAAGTTATTTTTTTGCTACTTTTAGCTTGAAGCCAGGCTTTTGCTACCATTATTTAACCTTTTGACACTTTAAGCTTTTAGTTAGTCTTCTGTTATGTTTAGCTTTTAATAAATCTTTTGCTACTTTTAGCTTGAAGCCAGGCTTTTGCTACATTATTTAACCTTTTAACACCTTAAGCTTTTAGTTACGGTAGTCTTCCGTTATGTCTAGCTTTTAATTAATCTTTTGGTACTTTTGGCGTTAAGTTAGTTTTTTGCTACTTTTAGCTTGAAGCCAGGCTTTTGCTACCATTATTTAACCTTTTAACACTTTAAGCTTTTAGTTAGTCTTCCGTTATGTTTAGCTTTTAATAAATCTTTTGCTACTTTTAGCTTGAAGCCAGGCTTTTGCTACATTATTTAGCCTTTTAACAGTTTAAGCTTTTAGCTAGTGTTCTGCTTCTTTTAGCCTGAACGATATGCTTCTTCAGCTTCTTCAGCAGATGTCAGTGAAGATGTCCAGCTGTCAGAATATTTCAGCAGAAAATAAAATTTCTCTGGTTTTGGAACTGAAGCTGGAGGCAGGCCAGAACAGAACCAGAACGGTGACATTAATACTGTGAGAACTAAAGTGCAGAAGAGCTAAAGTTCTGCTGAGGAGGCAGACGGGTTTGGACTAACGCAGGCATTTGAGGAACATCTGAAATTATCAAATTGATATAGAATAATGTCTATAATATAAAAATGAACATTTCACAGGAATTTGATGCTTTTTTTTCATCTTAGCTGAACCTGCAAGACTGATTTAAGATAAAACAAACGTTTTATTTATAGACTAGGAACCAAACTGTGTGTTCTTGTTCCTTAAAGCAGAACGATAAGAGAACGTTCCTGTAGAGAATAGCACGAGGCTCTGATTGAGTTCAATCTGTTTTTTTATCAAATCACTCCAACAAACGAAACGCCGTTTATTTATCAGCGCCACCTTCTAATCTGTGAGCTGGTTCTGAAAGACGTTTCTGCCCCTGAACGGTTCCGTCTCCTGACTGATGCTGGGTGTCGGAACCGGAGATGCTGAGCGCTGCGTCTCTGGAGGTGGGAGGCAGATCTGTGTGGGATGTGAGATGTTCCGCTCTGATCCTTCTCTCGTGGCGTTATGTAACGGGTCGGCGTTCGGTTGCGTCTGTTCCCGCTGACAGTTCACGAGAACATCTCAGGAACCTGTAGAGCATTTTAGAGTCACATCACAGGTTCTGTTCGTCCGTTTGATCCCACTAATCCAGAACTTTCGACCCCCCCCCACTCTGAGTCAGGACTGTGTGGCGGCGGCGCTCGTTGTGGTTGTGTGTTTCCAGGGCAACAGTTGCTCGCAGAGTTGTCTGTTTTTCCTGGAACAAACTTCCTCTCCGCCAACATCAGAGTGTTTTCACACAGAAATCAGATTCCAGAGTGTTGGTGTTGTTTTTTTCTCTGAGTCAGTGTGAGATCTGTTGGTTCGGAGAGGATGGAGCGTCTGCGGGTTTTACACGTGAGCAGTCAGGATTCGTTTAACGCAAAACGTTCAGTTCAGAGTTTGATTCTTATTAAACTGTGATAACACTTACCGTATTTTGCGGAGTATAGGTCGCATTGTCCAATTATTACCAATAGATTGGAAAAATCCCTAGATAGGTCGCACCTACGTTTAGCTCTGCTGCAAATGTCTGCCACAGGAGCGCACAGCAAGGCTTTTAAGAAGATTAACACTTAAAAACAATTATTTGTTTGATAAAAATTATAGCAAATATGTGTCTGAGCTGAACTTTTCCTTAATAAATGAACGTAATTGTGAAATGAGCTGGATTTAAAAATTTGTTTCGCCGAAAGTGATAAAAAGCCATATACTGTATAGGTCGCACCTGAGTATAGGTCGCAGGCCATGAAAAAATGATAAAAAGGTGCAACCTATACTCCGAAAAATACGGTACACTGCAAAAGGATTTATCACCCACACAGTACACACAAACACGAGTAGAAACGTTACCTGGTTGTGACAGTTTTTTTTTTTTTAAACCTGTCACAACCAGGTGACGTTTCTGCTCATGTTTGTGTGTACAGATAGTCCTCGACTTACAATGGAGATCCGTTCCTGCGCGGCGGCGTAAAGCTAATTTTGACGTAAGTCGGAACATACGTAAATACTTCACCTTATACATACAGTACAGTACTGTATTTTACCAAGCACTTAGCCTATCCTAACACAGTACCCTACATATATTATCAGAAAACACATACCCGTATTTTCCGGTGTATAGGTTGCACCTTTTTATGGTTTTTTCATGGCCTGCGACCTTTACACCGGTGCGACCTATATATGGCTTGTTATCACTTTCGGCGAAACAAATTTTTAAATCCAGCTCATTTCACAATTACGTTCATTTATTAAGGAAAAGTTCAGCTCAGACATATATTTGCTATAATTTTTATCAAACAAATAATTGTTTTTAAGTGTTAATCTTCTTTAAAGCCTTGCTGTGCGCTCCTGTGGCAGACATTTGCAGCAGAGCTAAACGTAGCTGCGACCTATACACCGGTGCAACCTATCTAGGGATTTTTTCAATCTATTGGTGATAATTGGGCAATGCGACCTATGCACCAGTGCGACCTATACAGCAGAAAATATGGTACATTTGGGAACCATAATGAAGTGGAAAAAATAGTTAATTTCCTACTGGGATGCTGGTGAAGCCTTCCTCCGTCCCTCCTCCGTATTCTCTATTGCGTTTACGTCGTAAAACCGCCGTCAACCTCGTTCCAGAGCGTTTACAGTAAGGTCTGTTAGCATGGGCGTAGCCAGGATTTTATGAGGGGTGGTTCGTTTAAAGGAAAAGTGGACCTGAAAAGAGCAACACACCTCGGTGGTTCACTGGAAGTGCGTCTGGTTGCCTCTCCAAACTTTATCTCGACTCGGGTTCGATCCTCACTTGGTTGAACTTATTTTACGTTTGTCTTTTATTGGATAAAAAAGGAGTTTGTGTTAACCACAGGCATACAGTATTAAGTAACCGGTTTGACATTAGCAGCGTCTCCATACCTTCTCTTTCCACCTCTCTTAACACAGAACTGTGTTGTGCGGGAGTTGTAGGCGGGACTTCATAGGGAAAGTGGGCGGTTCGTTCGAACCCAACAAACCCCCCCTGGCTACGCGCATGCTGTTAGCATGTTAGCTCGTTGCTCCTCCAAGATCTGCAGCTGCCTGTACTTTTCCACTGCTTCGTGCTGGTTCTGCAGTCAACCTCGGTCCATGCGTAACGTCTCCGCCTCTGTATTCCTCCGCCCGTAAAACCGGAAATTGCGTAACTCGGTTTTTCAAAATAAATTTTTCAAAATGTTTTTTTTTAATGGGAGATGCATCGTAACCGCGAAACGTCATAACTCGAGACCGTCGTAAGTCGAGGACTACCTGTACTGTTAGCAAAATACCTCTGGAATCAGCTCCGTTTCCATCTCGGACGCATTGGAACCTAGACCTCCCCCTGAGGTGCTGCCAGGCCAGAGAGGATCTATACTTCCTCCAGAGAGTTCTGGGTCTGCCTCGAGGTCTCTGATCAGGGGGACATGGCCAGAAAACCTCCAAACGGAGGTATCCAGATCAGAAGTTCATTTCAGCCACTTGGATCCAGGATCTGGCTCTTTCTATCCTGATCCAAACCTCATGGCCGCAGGTGAGGGTTGGAACGTAGACCAGTGAATCCAGAGCTTTTCCTTTCGACTCAACTTCACCACAATTAACCAAAGCAACACCCTCATCGCTGAGGAGGAGGTTCAATTCATCACACCATCACTTGTGAACAGGATGCCCAGATACCTGAACAACTCCGCCTGAGGCAAAGACTCCCCACAGCCCAGAGAGGGAGAGCCGACTCTAATCCCATTCATTCATTCATTCAGCCTTTATTTATACAGGCTAGCCTATCCCAACAGCTTTTTAACAAAACTCAGGAATATGCTGGTGAAGATTCTCAGCCGTCCAGGACATGATAAATCAAAAAGGCGTTCAATACAAGATCAACTGGACTTTATTTGTAACAGAAGACGTTTCGCTTCTCATCCGAGGAGCTTTATCAGGAACTCAGGAAAACTCAGGAAATAACATCTAGAACTGAGTGTCTTTCAGAATTTACCCTGATCAAGATGGCCGCCACAGCCAACTGAACTCAGGAAACAGAAAACTACAACGCGTTCAGTTTTACAGCTAATGAGCTAACATGGTGTGGTAGTAGCTGAGTGTCATCACCAACGGATCCTCAGAGCGCCACACTGTGGGATGTTAATAACGGTCAGTGTCAACTTAGTCTGTTAGCAAAATATCTCATGAACCAAAAGACAGATGTTAATGAAACCATCAGGAAGTGACGATTGGGACATCTACAACTGATTAACTTTTGGAGTGATTCAAGATGGCTGCCACAGCACAGCTGACTGATATTTCGAGTATAAAAGGTGGCGGGTGATATGCATTTGTTCAACTACACAGTAAAAAAAAATCCGTAAAAAAACGGAAAATGTCCTGGTAATTTTCTGCCAGTACATTCTCTGTTTTTTACAGATATTTCCGTAAACCCTAAAACGGATTTTTCCCGTAATTTAACAGTTTTTTTAATGTATAATTTACATAAATTTCTGTTAATCTAGGGTGCCAGGTAAATGGAGTCCTCTTTCGTGCTTCTTCTCAAAGGTTCTTGTTCCCAGGGTGCTTTGCGCGAAAAAAATAATGGAGAAACCCCTGTAAAAAATGATAACGGAAAATTCCTTCACACTTCCACAGTACATTTACCTGTTTTTTTACGGATTTTTTTTACAGTGTGTTCTAGTCTTTATTTAACTCAGACTTGAAGAAGCCAGAACTCTGCTGTTACGACGACAAAGAAGCTAAAATCTTTAATTGATGGCGCCAGCCAGATCACAAGTTTATTTCTGCTTCCAATACATTTAAAACAAGAAGCTCATCAATATGTTTTTAGACCAATGCAAACATTTTTGTGGGTTGGATTGAATTTTTACATTAACAGTCCAGTGAACTTTGACCTTTCTTCCTGCTAATGTGATTTTTATACTGTCGCCTACAAAACCGCTGTTTTTTTGTTTGTTTGTTTTTTGTTTTCTGTTTAAATGTATTTATTTCATTATAGCTTCTGTATTTTTCCATTTGCTATGAAAATATCCCTAAAAACAGAAAATAAACCATGTGTTCAATGGATCTGTCAAGAAAATTAATTAAAGTGTAAATTAAAATGAGTTGAGCTTGTGTTGCTTCACTGGCCTGATATAAAAAATACAAACCAATAACATATTTTAGCTGTTAAATACCTCAATCCTCTGTCAATTTGCTGTTGTTTTTTTTTTCAATAAATGTAAATATTTTGCATTTATTAATGTGCTTAATTAATGTGATTGTATTGAATTGTAATTACGGTACATGAAATTGACTGTAAGTTTAAAATCCTGATTCAGAGTTCAACTCCTTCTGTACATTTTACAAGATACAGTATGCTTTCAGCTATTTTGGCTGTTTGGTTACCAGAAAGTTCAGCTCATTCAGGATGGGTACTACTTTTGTTATT
>JBBPBX010094696.1:2106-13330 GCA_038048925.1 Garcialebias charrua
AAACTGTTTGGGGGCGCCATATTTTCCCGCGTACAGTGGGTTGCGCAGAAGCGGCATAGCTCTGCGGGTGGACGGCTGATCCAGAGCCGACAAGACCAAGAAGTACCTGGCTTCGTCTGTGTTCACGCCTCACAGGTGAAAGAGTGCCTTGATGTGTTGGAACCAAGAAACCGGGTCGCTTTGCCAGAATTCCAGAAGCTTAAAGAGGAACTAAACTCAAAATTAACTTTTTTTATCTGATAAACTCCCTAGAATGTGTCTAAAATGTTGTATAGCACTATGTGTTAATTTTCATATGTTTGTGCGCGTTAGTTTAAATCTGTAATATTTGGTCTAAAAGCGTGTTTTCACTAACCCTATGGGTTGAACTGTTGTATTGCAGCCTAATTTTCTTATTGGTCTACGATTCTCACTGTGACATATTTTCTCACTCTGTCGTCACGAAAGTGGTTCAAGCAGAGCCAATCCCCTGCAGAGATGAGACGTCCTCGCTGCAGTTCATACCTTATATGGAAGTGGTACATTGCACTCCAGAAAAGTACTGCAACAAAGCATATTATAGTTTTTGGAATGGCACTAGTTATTTGTATATTTTAACTTATCTATTTTAGGAATACTTTTCACTTCATCGAAACTATGTAGTTGTATTTGTTTTCTTATTGTGCGATGGATGAGTGATACATGAGGAGGAGCAGGTTTGGGATCCAAAAGACCCATGTTTGATCCCCGGTCACGGCATACCTTTTGGTATTTTTTTTAAAGCCTTTTGTTTTGGATAGATCGGGTGAGAATAGATAAATACATCTACATAATCATTCTTTGTTGTTGCTTGTTTTAAGTTGTTTGCTAGAGTTTTAGTTTGTTTTAGTTTGTTGCTAGAGGGGGCGTGAACGCAGCATAAGCCTCCCAACTTCTCCCCTCCTTGTCTCTCGACACACCCATTTTGATGGAGTTATTGAATCTGGTATGGGGCGGAGCTATCTTTTGACTGTGAGGTGAGTTACTCTTTAACAGTTGCGGCGGAAGCAAAGTCGGCTGGGGTCGGCTGTAACCGCTGGGAAGACGCCGCAGCGGCAGAATCCGAAGAGGAAACGCCATTCTCATCTGGTTCTAACATCTTTCACGTCGCAGGTCACCAATGTAGAGTGTGAGAAAGGAGAAACAAACTGATTTCCAAGCAGTTGACTTTAATCCTTCAACGCCAAAACCAGAAAACAGAATGAGGGGCCGTTTACACGGCGCGTATTTTATGTGAAACCGCTCCTTTCTCTCTGCGTTTGTACTGATCATTTACACGAGCCCACTGGCCCCCCTCTATGAATCTGATGGTTTCTGAACTCACCTTCCAGAGTGGATCTTTTTCGCTGACCCCTGCTGATAACATAAACATCTCCCGCTGAGCTTTTGTTTGAAGACATGCAAGCAGCACACACGCGCGGACAGCCGGCATTTCTAACAATGGCGGTGGACTGGACACGCACCGCTTTCTGAACTACAGCTGATGGAATATATTTTGAGTCTCGTATTTAATTAATCTACACCTGAATTACCTGCATCTGTGTTGGAAGAGACACAGCTGGATCCAGTTGTCGCTGTTTATTGAATGAGACAGGCGGACATTTCACGTGTCACACTGCACTATAATATAGTAAATGTGCTAAATAGTAGGGGTGTAACGATACACAAAACTCACGAGACGAGACGAGAAAATCACAGATCTCGCGAGAACGAGACGAGATTTTAACATTAGTTCAAGAAAACTTCAAAGATCGGTTTTATGCCGCAAAAAGGCTTTTATTCTGTTTTAACATGTATTACAAACCCAACTGATGTCTTCATTTTACTGATTGAATCTCCTTAGACCTTAGAACGTTCAACTTTGTTAAAAAAAATAGATATTCACGCAGGACTTTCCAAAAATTGAACATAAATATCCGCATCAGCACTGAATCTGCAGCCGTCACTCACCAGTGTTGCCAGATTGGGCGGTTCACCGCGATTTTCCTTCTGACTTTTGCGGGTAAAGAGTGCTTTGGGTGGGTGGGACTCTATCTGGCAACACCGGTCACACCGGTGTTTACACGCGTGTCTTTACATTCGGGGCAGCGTCGGCAGCGCCGGGACCCTCCATCAATGTAGAGGCGTCTCGTCTGCGGCACCGGGACCCTCCATCAGTAGTTGGGGCGTCTTCTATAGCAACTTCATCCGGCGAAGCCATGCTGTCCGTGACGCTGACTTGCTAGGGGCTCTGCTAGCGCTAGCATTAGCATCTCGCGAGACAACGTTACCTCTCAACGAGAGATATCGCGGGAGTTTAATATCGCGAGATCTCGTACAACGAGATCTTGTTACATGCCTAGTAATAGGGGTGTAACGATACACAAAACTCACGAGACGAGACGAGACGAGAAAATCACAGATCTCGCGAGAACGAGACGAGATTTTAACATTAGTTCAAGAAAACTTCAAAGATCGGTTTTATGCCGCAAAAAGGCTTTTATTCTGTTTTAACATGTATTACAAACCCAACTGATGTCTTCATTTTACTGATTGAATCTCCTTAGACCTTAGAACGTTCAACTTTGTTAAAAAAAATAGATATTCACGCAGGACTTTCCAAAAATTGAACATAAATATCCGCATCAGCGCTGAATCTGCAGCCGTCACTCACCAGTGTTGCCAGATTGGGCGGTTCACCGCGATTTTCCTTCTGCCTTTTGCGGGTAAAGAGTGCTTTGGGTGGGTGGGACTCTATCTGGCAACACCGGTCACACCGGTGTTTACACGCGTGTCTTTACATTCGGGGCAGCGTCGGCAGCGCCGGGACCCTCCATCAATGTAGAGGCGTCTCGTCTGCGGCACCGGGACCCTCCATCAGTAGTTGGGGCGTCTTCTATAGCAACTTCATCCGGCGAAGCCATGCTGTCCGTGACGCTGACTTGCTAGGGGCTCTGCTAGCGCTAGCATTAGCATCTCGCGAGACAACGTTACCTCTCAACGAGAGATATCGCGGGAGTTTAATATTGCGAGATCTCGTACAACGAGATCTCGTTACATGCCTAGTGCTAAATAATAACAGTTTAACAATAATAAACAGTATTTATGTTAGCGTGGGAGATAGATTCATTTAGCTCGGAAAAATTTATATATCTGGACTCATTACGTCATGCCTAACATGCTGCATGTTGAAAATGAAGACACCAGGTTGATTTTTAATTTATTTATTTATTCAACACCACAAACTGTATATCAAAGGTGGGCGCCAGACCGCTAGGGAGCGCTAAAGCGCTAATCCGCTTATAGCGGACCTAAACAATTTGTCAGCGTTACAGCGGATTGACTAACTTTTATAATTCATAAGCGGATTTGCGCTATTTTTATTTAAAATGCAGTACCGCTAATAACTAATTATCTATCAGTAAAAACGAAAAAACTTATTTACGAGCTCTTAAATCAACCGGACGACTGCTAACAGACCATATCCTGTCAGCGCCGGATGTGGTCCGTGACAAAAAAGCGTCCCCCTCAGTCTCTTGGCTAGAGAGAGCGCTCTCTCTATAGCAGTTAGCAGCCAGTGTGTTACTCTGCAGCCTTATTGCTTGTTTTCGAAGAGTCAGACGAAGAGTTTTTAACATGGAGGGTGAACTTATGGATGTTTCTCAGCGGCCTACGCGACGCGTCAGCGCCTCATTTGCCCTCTTCAAAATGGCGACGGCCACAGAAGCAAAGGACTTTACAACAAAACACGGTAAAAACAATTATTTCTTTGCTGAGAAAAAATATATTTCTTAGCTGACTTTATAGCACAAGGTTTTTCTGAGCTTAACCGGTTCACAAAATGGTCAAATCTGCTGGATTTAAAAAAGTAGTTCGCCATTTGCCCTGTTCAAAATGGCGGCCGCGACGGCCACAGAAGCGTAGGACTTTACAACAAAACACGGTAAAAAACAATTATTTCTTTGCTGAGAAAAAATATATTTCTTAGCTGACTTTATAGCACAAGGTTTTTCTGAGCTTGACAGTTTCACGAAATGGTCAAATCTGCTGGATTAAAAAAAGTAGTTCGCCATTTGCACGTTAGCGCATTAGCATTAGCATCCGCTAGCATTGCTAATAAATAAGCGCTTTTGAAATTGTGGACCTAAATAAATTAAGAAGTGCTTTAGAAATAGCGGAACTAATTTTTGGATTAGCGTTGCCCAGCACTGCTGTATATCACAAACACTGAGAATTAAATTGAACACTTTTAAAAACACGTTAACCGAACTGTTATGAACTGGACTCTGCTCTGTTTTCATCCTGGTGGATTACTGGACCCACATCCGAACCGGTCCGCTTCGTGGAACGAGAGCTTCGACCTCGCAGGAAAAAAATAAAAATAAAACCTCAGTTGGTTGTTCTGTGATCAAAGTAAACATAAGGAAAAAATTATTAAGAACATTGTTTACCTTGTAGCGCTGCTGTAACTCAGCTGATTCTCACGGACTAAAGTCCAACATTGTCACTCGGTTCCGGTCCGATCAGCAACTGGTGTGGAACTTGTTAGATGAAGCGGGTCCCGCTTGGTGTCAAATCTGTCGACTCTTATCCAAAATCCAGCTTTAACTTGTTGTTAAGTTGTTGACAACAACTTGTGTTTAGCTGGACTTTTAGCCCCAGTGGAAAACAGACGAGGCAGCACACATGCACATTAGTGAAGGTTCAAAAATTCACAGCGCCATCTAATGGCCCGGCATGGTAACTACAGTGAAGTCATGAGGGCGGGGGGGCGTGAGTCATATCCACAGAATTTGCCCGTGTCAACGCAAATCTTTTTCCTCTAATTAACATACCCCAAACCTCAGTTTCCCCCCACCGTGTCTGTGTAAACAGGGCCTGAATGAAATCAGACACGAACACTTCTTCTTCTCTTCACCTGGTGAACACCTCGCTGGCTCCTCCTACTGGGTGAGAGAGAGATGAGGCAATTTACCTTATTAATACTGTACACCACAATCTCTGTATTTTTGTTTTATTTTTTTGTTTGCTTCCTTTATCTTCTTATTTCATGTTCAATGTTCTTGTGTGTTTATTTTAAATTGTTGTATTTGAAGTAACCTTATAAATAAAGATAAAGAAATAAAAACCAGAATAAAATAATAGTATGTAGTGATTCACTGTCTGCATTGGTGAGTATTGAAAAGGGACGCACAAATAATCATCAAAATATTTTATATGAGATACTGGCTCTTCATCAGAGAATATGTGAACAAAATAAAGATGTAGTATTATTCTGGACTCCAGCTCACATAGGAATTATGGGAAATGAAAGAGCAGATAGGTTGGCTAAGGAAGCTATTAATAAAGAAGCTATTGATATATAGTACATGTGACGTTAAATCTGAAGGCAAAAGTATAGTTTGGAGAGAAAGCAAGAAGATTTGGAAAATGAGATGGGATAATGAATGGTAAATCCAGCCCCCTGTGAGGGACCCCAAAGCGCTTTACAATACCAACCATCCACCCATTCATACACCGGTAGCGGCGACTGCCATGCAAGGCGCCTTCCAGTCCTACCGGGAGCAACTCGGGGTTAAAGACCATGTAAAGTGAATTTCAACATTTTCTTAAATAAACATTATAAATGTGATAATTGTAATCTTGTAAATGAGTAAAAAGTCTCAAAATTGTAGCTCAATTAATTTTGGAGTTATAGATGAAACTGTGTATAAAGACATGTTTGTTTCAGGATTTTTTAGGCGTGGTTTAAACGTGACCGCGTTTCGTCACGCGGTCTTCATTAGTATAGCCCCACCCCCTGCTGCTCCAGCCATATAAATTGTTCTTCGCATGGGTGGAGCCGTTCACTCGCGAATCGCAGATAGCATCAGATAGCAATAGCATGGATATTTTGTTCATCGTTAGCTAGCTAATCAATTATGCCTCGTTCCTGCATCTTCCCTGGATGTCGCAATGGTCAGGGCACCCACATTGAGACGCAGGAGGGAGTCAGAACAAACCCAGGCTGCTGCTGGAGTGAGCTGCCACCTGCAGCTCCGCGCCGCGCGTGCGTGTGTTTGTGTGTGTGTGTGCGTTGAGCTCCTGCCACGCGCGCCGTGAAACGCAGTGACTCGCTGACACAGATGAGATAACTTAGTTATCAACGTGATTACTCTTTATTTTAATCACCAACACAGACCCCGCATGCGATGTGACCGGGTCGGACCGGGTGCAGCCGCTCATCTTCTAAAATAGCGCTTATTATTAAACACATAACAGTGGAGTTATGAAGTATCTTTGTGTCCTCAACTTTAAAAACAAAAACAGAGTTGTTAGTGCACTAAAAACAGCGTAACTCTTGGAAAAAGGAGCTACTGGCAGCCAGAACTTAGATAAAAACGGAGCAGGTGGATCTCTGCTGTCTGCCTCGCTCAGCTCAGCAGTACTGCGCTGAAACCACTCCCATGCACTGACACGCCCCCACAGTTTCAGACCAAGGGAAAATAATGTATTTTCATGATTTTTGACACTTAATTTTATAAGGAAAACAATGTTTTTAATCAGTCAGATTTATATGGGTGATTAATAACACATATTTATGCCATGTGACAAACTAAAAACACACATTTAATTTCACTTTACACGGTCTTTAAGTGTCTTGCCCAGGGACACAATGACACATGGTGTGAGGAACCGGGATTCGAACCTCCAACCTTCCGATCGGGGGACGACTGCCATTACCACTACACCACGGCCGGCCCCATGAAATAAATGGAAGACATTTATATAGGATACAAAATAAAGTTGATGTAGTACGGATCAGAGGAATGAACAGAAGGGAGGAGGTAATTATAACTAGAATAAGAACCAGTCACAGTTTATTGAATGGAACTCTTTTTAAGATGGGGAAACATCTTACTGGTTTATGTCATTGGTGTGATACTATAGAAACAATGGAACATGTTTTGAAAAGTTGTGAAAAATATGCAACTCAAAGAATTTTATTAAAAGTGGAATTAGGTTTTAGTAGAGAATTGAAATTTGAGAATGTGATCGATAAGTTTAACCCTTTAATAATGTAATTATTTACTTTAGTAAATAATATACTTTATATATGTAACCCCTTGGGTTATACATATATAGTATAACTCTTTTTTCCTACACACCTTAAACATGTTCTTACATGCAATGCATTGTAGGCCTTTTTACTTTAAACAGTAATAATCGCCTTTTACTTAATCTGGCTAATGTTTTGCACTCACATATTGGAGGTTTTACACACTGTAAAAGTCCTTAACATTATAGTATGTACAAGTATTTTCAATTGGCTTAAAACACCCAGTAAATGTAGCGTTTTTGTTAGTAACTGTTATTTACCACTGCCAGTAAATGCATCGTTTCACTTGTTGCTACCCTGCTGGTCTGTCGAGGGCAAAATCAAGTTTAAGCAATTTGATTGGCTGTGGTGGTCTGGGGTGAGAGCGTTTAAGTAATTTGATTGGCTGTAAAGATCTGGGGTGACAGTGTTTATGCAATTTGATTGGCTGTGAGGGTCTGGGGGAAAAAGCGCTGCTGGAGGTGTGAGAGAGAGTTGGTGGGCAGCCGTTGATGAACAGGTTTGGATCAATACCGCTGGGACTTTTTGTTTTAGCTAACATTGAAGCTACAAAACTTTTCCCTGGACGTTTTTGTCTGTTTTCTGGAGCCACTGAACCGGACCACGCTCAGCGTATTGCTTGGAAGTGGAGCTGCTGACCCAAACCACGCTCGTGAACAGGAAAGTGCCGTTGGACTGAAGTTGGAGCAGTTTCATTGCCGTTATTCCAAACTGGTAATCCATGGTGGGGGTGAGTAACCCATTCCTCGCTGTTGTTCTGGGAGCCGCCATCTCTGGAACTGCTATTCTGAGGATGATATCTCACTGAGTCCCTTCAGGCCTGCAACGTTTTAGAGCTAACTGACTGCTTTGTTAAGTCAAGAGACTGAAAAGTGTGGTTAATTCACTCAGCCTTGCCTGCTGATTTTTTGAGACTGAAAAGTGTGGTTAATTCATTCAGCATTGCCTGCTGAAGTTTTGAGACTGAAAAGTGTGGTTCATTCATTCAGCATTGCCTGCTGAAGTTTTGAGACTGAAAAGTGTGGTTCATTCATTCAACCTTGTTTGCTGATTTTTTGTTGTTGTTATATGTATTCTGTTTGAGGGGTTGTTTTGTACAGTTCTGAGACAGTTTGGTTGCACTAACTGTACTAAATGTTTAACTGTGCTCTAATGTGCATTGCCCTACTGACCAGTACAGTTTATTAAACTGGTATGTTTTTTCAACTTTACTATTTTTCCTATTCCTTCCGTATTTAGTATAATGTTAAATTTGCATGTCATTTAGATTTTAGCTGGATTTATCTAGTTTTGATATTGGGCTCAGTTACACACTCTATTTACAGCATAGGCTGTCACCAAATAACACACTTATTTCATATTGTGAAGTATTTCATAGAGTGTAGGTCAGAGAAACTGGGCGCTGTTCATAGGGTAAACGTGAACAGTGGTTACATAAAATGGAGGCACCGCTGGGATCATAGACCGAGTAACTGTACTACAATCAAGGCTAGAAGGACTAAAATCATACCACAATGGCTCACTCATCCCTCCCACTGCCACTATTAGAGCTTCAGACCTGGTGCAGTGAATCAACTGTAAATCCAGCTTATGCAGTTGTTGTGAGTGACGTTCCCATGGACACCAGTGTTGCTGATGTTGAAGAGTTGATGGAGACAGTTAAAGCGTTTGGCCGAGTACGTGTCCGAGCCCAAAAGTCTGCCCCGCAACTGAATACTGACATACTGCTGTGTGAGTGTCGCAGCCCAGTCGACCCAAGCAAAACACCCCCAGAAATATTCCCCCACACTGGTGAATCACCGTGGAAGCTAACTTTACTTACTGAAACTGCTGAAGAGCCAGATGAGTTTGCCATGAAACTAAAAAGACTGCTTGAAAGTGAAGGAAAGACCTTAGCAGACATTGAACCCTTGCTTTCCCAAGAGTCAAATTTGAAACAGGAACACCCTTCATCTATTATCCGGGCTGTTGGAGAACTGTTGGAAAAAGTGAGACCCCCACAGGAGAACAATGCATTTCGCCGACTACGAGTTTTCTCTGGAGTTATTCCCACCCCCGCTGGTGAAGAGACACTCGAGAATTGGTTGGAACAGGCACAATTAATGCTTGATGAATGTGATTGTTCTGCCAAGGAGAAGCGGAAAAGGATTGTCGAGAGTGTAAAGGGGCCTGCACTTGAAATAATACAAGCCATACGCTGCAATGATCCAGACACGCCCCCTCAAAAATTCTTGGAGGCAATTGAAAATGTATTCGGCACAACAGAGTCAGGAGAAGACTTATATTTTGCTTTCAGATCTATGCTACAAAAACCAAATGAAAGACTTTCAGATTTTGTTAGAAGGCTGGAGAAAGCTCTCACCAAAGCTGTTCAAAAGGGTGGTGTTTCTCCTGCCCTAAGAGACCGAGCACGAGCCGAACAGCTGTTACGCGGTGCTGTTGAATCTGAGATTATGCTGTTGCAGCTACGACTAAGAGAAAGACTTCACAATCCCCCATCCTTCATGGCACTGCTAAGTGAGGTACGTGCAGACGAGGATCAGAAAATGTTAAGGAGGCATACTACCTGTGTGCGACAAGTCGATGCAACAGACATAAAGATGCCAAAGATCTCGGAACTGGATGGCCTCAAGGATCAGATAAAAGCGCTTCAGAACCAAGTACAGCAGCTAACAGTAAAAGGACAAGATTTCCCTCATCTGATTGGAGGAGGGCCACGAGCCATGGTTGCACAGTCTAATCCTGAGATGCATGTGTTAAAAGAACAAGTTCTAAGCCTCCAACACCAATTCAGCAAACAAGCTGCACCACTCCTGGTTCCCACACCACCAAGGAGAAATCAAAGGACTTTGTGGCGTAAAGCTAGAGAACCGACAAAATTTGCCAGAGAGGGTGAGGATGTATTTTGCTACCGTTGTGGTGAAGACGGCCACATCACCACCAATTGCACCGGTCCTGAAAACTCTTCCAAGGTCATCCGAAAACTAATTCAGTCAATGAAAAAACTGCAACAAAGTAAAAAGGGAACCAGTCCACGGTCTTCAGAGCCAGAAAGAAAAGGTGGCCAAGTCACTGTGAGCCAAGTTGATCCTTCCCCTTCCAGCCAGATTCCTACAGGTCTCATTGGGGAACCAACCATAGGCCAAATTATCATTGAAGGTCAGCTTTGTGATGCCTTAATGGACAGTGGTTCCACTGTCTCTATTATATTTGAGGGCTGGTACACCCAACACCTATCCCACTTACCATTACACCCCATTTCGAGTCTAGACCTCTGGGGCCTTGGCCAGACCAGTTATCCTTATAAAGGTTTCATCGTTGCTCAAATACAGTTTCCCGAGGATATTGTGACAGGTGGATCCCGGACAGTCTTGGCTTTAGTCTGCCCAGAGCCGAATGGTCCTGAACCACAGGCAGTCATCATTGGCACCAATGCCCGGACTTTCATCCATGAGCCACAACCTGAAATGGCTTCAAAGAACAACAAGAGGGCACAAACCAGGCGGATATGCGCACAGCCCATCCAAAAGTCAACTGTGACTACAAACAGAGTTGTAGCTTCTGTGAAATGGAGTGGACCTGGGCCGCTTACTATACCCCCTGGTTCTGGACTTACAGCCATGTGTAAAGTGTCCTGCTCTGAATCATTGGATGACAGCATATTAGTGATCGAGACACCTGTAACCAGATCCCTTCCTGCAGGGGTACTAATGCCTTCATGTGTGCTTTTGTCTATGGACATGGATACAGAACAATTCCCACTGTTCCTGAAAAATGAGACGACCAAACCAAAGTCCCTTCCTAAAGGCACGGTCATAGCTCATGTTCATAAAGCTGACATAGTCACCCAGATACAGCCAAGCCAAGTACCCCATCAAAGACTTGATCCGGCAGTATTCAATTTTGGTGAATCCCTCATTCCTGAAAGCTGGAGAGTCAGACTATCACAAAAGCTGGCTGAGCGACCTGAAGTTTTCTCTTTGACCGAATTGGATGTTGGACTTGCAAAAGGGGTTGAACACCACATCCGACTAAAAGATGCCAGACCATTTCGAGAACGGGTAAGACGCTTGGCTCCCGCAGACATTGATGACGTTCGACGACACTTACAGGAGCTTCTGGCAGCTG
>JBBPBX010094697.1:0-13330 GCA_038048925.1 Garcialebias charrua
TGCTTCACTATCAGAGATGGTCTGACTACGTCCAACTTTTATCGACACCTGGAACGGAAGCACTAAGAAAGGTAAGCTATAAGTGATAATAGCAAAGCTAGCTATTTAACGTTAGCAATCTGCCTCTGTTCCAAGAAAAATACAAACAGAACTTTTTATCAGCTTTATCAGCGTGGCCTTGTTAGCATTAGCAGGCCTTGTTGTTAGCATCTCCCACTAGCAACTTGATGCTAATAACGTCGACCGCAGCAGCTGCCCTCCAGAACCGCCGGGTCCGGCAGATGAAGAACATCATGGTTTCCCCACGGAACCGAATGGGTCCATAGAGTTCGGTCCGTGAAAGCAGATGGAGAAGTTAGCAACGTTAGTAGGTCCTGCTAGTTTAATTTTTGCTTATGATAAACAATAACGAGACAGGCCACTAAAAGCTGTGTAGCTAATATTAAGTTACATTGAAATGAGTTAATGTCAGCTGCATAAAGCTCCTGACATTAAAGCTAAGCGCCAAGGTGATGCTCCCTCGGTTGGCTGAGAGAGCTCACCTTATGAGCAGAGAGTGGAGACTGAGTAATATAATGTCTCAACTTATGACAAATGACCAATAGGTTGCTTTGTATGGATATATGCAAATTAATAATAATAATAATAATAAACTTTATTTGTATAGCACCTTCCTACAATGCCTTGCATTGACCAAGGTGCTTTAGAAAGCTTTTTTTAAGTTCCAATTTACAGTTTCAGATAAAATAAATAACCTTTTACCAGTTCACCCTCTAAGGCTCACACCATATCAGTCATTGAACTTCCTTGTTTATCTATTTGAAAAATGTGATGGCCAAAATAATATTGATTTACATTGTGTTGTTCACCCACACATGTTTCTAGACTGAAGACCCACTCATCTATGTCATTAACAACTGACATCTGGTCTGATCGCAGGCTACACTCCTTCCTTGGGGTGACTGCCATGTCACCCGTGTCCATGACTGACCATGCTGGATCCACAGTTTGTCTTAAACTGGGTGGACTTATCAGAGTCAGAGTCAGAGTCAGAGAGAATTTATTGTCATTTGCACCGCATGTAGTACATGTGTTGAAAACGAGATTATGTACACAGGGTCCCAGTTACATCCAACAACAAATGCAAGAGAAATACAATAATAACATCTAGGATTAACTAAGAGAGACATCACATCAGCTAGTAATACACTAAGCCCTAATGTAGTAGAAAAACATCATTATAAACAGCAGCACGAACATGAGCAGATGGTCACAGATGAACGCAGCAACAAGAAACAGATCAGTACAGTATCAGTATGATGTGACATTTTGCAGTGTTTATTCTTATTATTTATTTATTCATGAGTCTGACAGCCTCAGGGTAGAAGCTGTTTCTCAGTCTAGTGGTTCTACATTTGATGCTCCTCAACCTCCGTCCCGAGGGGAGTGGTGCAAAGAGTGAGTGTGCTGGGTGAGTGAGGTCTTTCATGATGCAGGTGGCTCTTTTTCTGCATCTGGAGGTGTAAATGTCTGTGATGGTGGGGAGACTGACTCCCACAGACTTCTGTGCAGCCTTCACCACTCTCTGCAGAGCTTTTCTCTCTGCAACTGTGCAGCCTCCATGCCACACGTTGATACTGGAGCACAGGACGCTCTCCACTGCACACCTGTAGAACGAGGTGAGGACTGGGCTTCTCAGACCGGCTCGTCTCAGCCGTCTGAGGAAGTAGAGTCTCTGATGACCTTTCTTGATCAGGCTGGTGGTGTTATTGCTCCAGCTGAGGTTATCATTCAAGTGTACACCCAGGTATTTGTAGCTGGAGACCACCTCCACCGCAGATCCACCTATATACAGTGGGGTGTGGGTGTGTTTGTTCCTTCTGAAGTCCACAATCATCTCCTTCGTCTTCTTCACATTCATGTGAAGGTTGTTCTCTTTGCACCAGCTCTCCAGATGTTCCACCTCCTGTCTGTAGCTGGATTCATCATTATCTGTGATGCATCCCACCACAGCTGTATCATCTGCAAACTTAACAATATGACAGCCTGGATGTGTGGCTGTACAATCATATGTGAGCAGAGTGAACAGAAGAGGGCTCAGCACACATCCCTGAGGAGAGCCAGTGCTGAGGGTGATGGTGGAGGAGGAGAAGTTGTGGATCTTCACGGACTGTGGTCTGTCTGTTAAGAAGTCTAAGACCCAGTTACAAATAGAGGGGCTTAGTCCAAGTGTGGATAGTTTGTCTATCAGAGTTTGGGGGATCATGGTGTTGAAGGCAGATGTGAAGTCCACAAAGAGCAGACGCACGTATGAGTCCTTCTGATCCAGGTGGGTGAGAGCAGTGTGGACCACGGAGGAGATGGCGTCCTCTGTTGATCGGTTCTCACGATATGCATATTGATGAGGGTCCTCGTTGATGTTGACGGCTGTCTTGATGTGGGACATGACCAGTTTCTCAAAACATTTAGCGACTATCGGGGTGAGAGCCACCGGTCTGTAGTCATTCAGACCAGTCACTGTGGAGCTTTTTGGGACTGGGATGATGGTGGCGGTCTTCAGGCAGGTGGGAACTGACTCCAGTGCAAGTGAGGTGGTGAAGATGTCAGCCAGCACCTCACAGAGCTGGTCCGCACATTCCTTCAGAACTTTCCCTGGGATGTTGTCTGGACCCGTAGCTTTATTTTATTTTTTTTATTTTATTATGTTACAAATGGGGGAAATAAAGCATCAGCGAAAAAGTTCAGAGATGAACTTAAGACACTGACAGGTTAGTATACATTTTTCTCTGCTGAAAATAAATGTCTTATTTGGAAAATCATAAATCCCAAAATGTTTCAAATCATTAGCCCAAAAAAGTCTTAACTAGTGTATATTGGAATTCATAATCTTCATTTCATCTGTTTACTTTTGTCATGAAAATGATTTTGTACACTCTATATTATTTAATTTATTAACCTTTATTTAACCAGGCAAATCCCATTGAGATTACCGATCTCTTTTGCAAGGGAGGCCTGGGCCTGAAGGAAGCCTAACATGCATGTTTTTGTTATGTGGGAGGAAACAGGAGTAGCCGGAGAAAACCCACGCAAGCACGAGAAGAACATGCAAACTCCACACAGAAAGACCCCAGGTCCAACTGGGGATTGAACCCAGGACATTCTTGCTGTGAGGCAACAGTTCTAACCGCTGTGCCATCATGCTGCCTTTACTCTGAGCCTATTGAACCTGATACTCTTTATATTAAGGCTGGTAACATGCCTATTGTATATAATCCGGACTCACTTTATACTAGACAATCAAACTCACCTGTAGAGAGAAATCAAAGTATCAAGTGTTTTGAGTACTATTAAAAAAGTAGGCAGTGGTTAAATTTAATACAGCAAGACCTTGTAACATAAACAAATAACAATTTATAGAATAATTTCATTACCGACCTCTGCACTGGATAAAATAACCAGCATTTAATTTTACATTAAGCATGTTTATTTGAGTAGCAAAAAATATAAAATAATTGATCATTTAATAAAGGGTCCTATAAAAGGTCATAAAAGTGTTTAATTCAACTCTGATATGTGCATATCCCTTCAAATCTAACTCATTCATGGTGTTTGTGTTTTTCAGAAACATTGATCTTTGAGGTGGAGAATATGATGGACCGTAAGATGATACGCGTGCTCAGAAGCCATGAATGTGGATCCAGCCAGTGATTCGCCACCAACCAAATGCTCTGACCTTCTGTCCCATTGCTGTCACAGCTCAGTCCAAGATTCAGTTATTGTTACACAGATAAGCAAATACTTTGATGCCATCCGTGACTCTGATACGGACAATGCACTTGTCTTCTGGGCTAAAAACCATGCCAGATTTCCACAACTCCACAATTTAGCATTGAAGGTGATGTCAATACCTGCCTCCTCTGCACCAGTGGAAAGGGTTTTCAGTTGAGGAGGTATTTTAATGAGACACGCATGTTTAGGCCACAGTATTTTTGCAATCCCTCATGTTTATAAAATGCAAAGAAACCTTACTTTAAACTAAGTTCCATTTATGTAACTTTTTATGTGTATATCTTCTACTTTATTGAAACCACTGTGCAACTACAGTATATGGTTATCCTTGGTCTTGAGTTTGGACTTATGAAGAGTGTTTTGCCACATCAGCTTTTTAAGGTTTGGCATGTGATGAAACTGCTTCCAATTTAACAGTTGTGTAATTTTATTGTTGAATCACATGAAGTTAGGCCACCGAATGTCTTATTTCTTTGTTATGTAGCTTCATTAAAAAATATTTTTTGATAAAATTTAATATTTTATTTATTTCATTTGAGTTCTTATTCTCGACCTGGCCTTGTCCTCCCTTGTTCTTGGTCTCAACTTGGTTTCAGACCCTAAAAGTCTTGGTATTGTTTCGGTCTCGGTACACTCTGGTCTTGGTCTTGACTTGGTCTCGGGTTAGGTGGGCTTGAACACAACACTACCAAAGAGAACAAGAAATGTGCGTTTCTTAAGACTGTACACTTGCCCTTTTTTAATTAAATAAAGTTTCATATAAAATTGAACTTAACACAAAAATCGAATTGAACTGTTGAAGTATGGACACCCTTTTTTGTTGTTTTGTTTGTTTCTGTTTGTTTTGTTGAAACATATTGTAAATGTTCTTCATCAACAGTTGTTTGCTCTGAGATTTTATTACATTTTATTAGACAGACAGACAGACAGACACAGACAGACACAGACAGACAGACAGACAGACAGACAGACAGACAGACAGACAGACAGACAGACAGACAGACAGACAGACAGACAGACAGACAGACACTTTATTAACGCAAAGCCTGTGTACAGCACCTGTGTGAACGGATGCGGACATTTCTACCTTTCTTTGAACCTTTCTACCTTTCTTGAACGCAGAGTGCGGCAGGCGCAAGCCTGTGTACAGCACCTGTGTGAACGGACGCGGACATTTCTACCTTTCTGTGATTAAGTTTTGTGTTTTAGTTAGTTAGTTTTAGAGCAACTGTCTTTTCTGACTGCGTTGTGGATCTGCAAACATTATAAGTTGCCGGTCAAAGCAGATGACCGCTTGTCCTGAGCCTGGGTCTGCTAGAGGTTTCTTCCTTCTAAAAGGGAGTTTTTCCTTTCCACTGATGCCATTGTGCTTGCTCAGGATGGGAGATCGTGGCGAAGCCAAGATTTGACTTGTTTGCTTGATTCATTAGATAGAAAACTTTCCTAGTCTAACCGGAACTTTAATAGTAGGGGCTGCTAGCTCCCGCTAGCTTAAACACGAATTTAGCTTCGAGTATCACGTAGCTGCATTTATTGTTCGCTTACCTGCTGCCTCTCTCAACTTCCTGTGTCCTCTGGACTGTTCTGGACTCTCTTCTGTACTCCTTCAAGGTAATGCTCGTTCGAGTTACCTCTCTCTGCTTCTTGTATATCTTTCTCGGAGCCGTGGGCCTGCTGCTAGCGGCTAGCTCTGTGCTAGCCTCCACCGGCTCGTGGATGTTGACGTACTCCGCTTCGCAGTTGTTTGAACTTAACAACTGCTCCATTCCTCTTTCTGTTTCCACCATCAAACAACTGGGACTTCTGCGTAGACCTCGTTACATCCATAGAAGCTCTCGAAGGAAAATCGTTTCTTCTCAAGCGAACTCGGATTCGATTAGTGCTGTCTGGACTGAGAGACGTGTCGCACCTCGATGGCGTCATCAGAACGCTGCGTCTGTAGGCCTTTGTAGTCCTCTGCGCACGAAGTGGCGAGGAAAACGTGGAGTGGATTTCAGTCTGCTTAAACCGGTTCAAAAAGCTCCTATTCCAACTGGTATTAAATTAGAACTTTTCAATGTGCAGTCTCTTTCCAACAAGTCATGTTTAATTCATGATCACATTCTGGAGAAGAACTTGGACCTCATGTGTCTTACAGAGACGTGGCACCAACCAAATGTGTTCAGTTCTCTGAATGAGGCATGTCCCTCTGGATACAGTTATCTGCAGAGAGCCCGCAGCACTGGCCGCGGTGGTGGTCTGGCTGTAATCTACCGCAGTAATTTAAAACTGTCTCATCTGTCTTCTCAGGACTTTTCCTCTTTTGAATGTCTGGCTTTCAGCTTCAAAGCCCCACTCCTGATGAATGTTATATTAATTTATAGACCTCCCAAACCGCATGTTTCATTTAACTCAGAGATGCATGACCTCCTCACTTTTTTCTGCACCTCCCCTGTGAAGACTATTTTTCTTGGCGACTTAAATATCCACGTGGACAATTCTTCTTCACCTCTGGCAACAGATTTTAAGTCTCTTCTGGACTCTCTTAATCTCACTCAACATGTTGACGCCCCTACGCACAGCAGGGGGCATACTCTGGATTTGGTGATTACAGACACTGTACTCATCAATAACTTATCTGTATATGACCTGGGTGTCTCAGATCACAGGGTCATCTCCCTGGAAGTGCCTTCATCTTCGCCTGCTTCAAACCCAAAACGACCCATCCAGTTCCGTGACCTTAAAAACATTTCCCTTGATGTTCTGTCTGCCGATCTTCACACCCTGACCGCTGTCAATCATTCTTCTGCAGATGACTCTGTGGATTACTACAACCAATCTCTTCGGGAGCTCCTGGACCTACACGCCCCCTTGAAGACAAGACTGGTGTCTTTCTCCCGTTCAGCCCCTTGGTACACTGATGAGCTGCGCAAGATGAAGGCAACTGGCCGTGCTATTGAAAGACGTGTAAAATCATCTGGTCTGTCTGTGCATAAGCAGGCATATAAAGAACATCAGAAAGCATACGCCTATTCTCTTAAAGAAGCACGCTCCAAATATTATTCTAACATCATCAACACCTGCCCTGGAAACTCTAAACAGCTCTTCTCCACAATCACTCGTCTGCTTAATCCCATTAAGCAAACTCTTGAGGACTCTGCTCAAAAATGTGACCTGTTTCTTTCATCTTTTAAAACCAAAGTTGACACTATCAGATCTCAGCTCCACAACCTCCCCGTTCTCAGTGTGCCACCCACCCGTCTGCATTCTGGGACCCTAAACAGCTTTGACGAAGTTGTTCAGAGTGAGGTGGAGGCCATCATCAAGAAAATGAAGCCTTCATCCTGTGCCCTGGATCCTTTCCCCTCGTCTCTCATAAAAACCAATCATTCTGCAATAGGCCCACTTATCACTCAAATAATAAATCAGTCTCTACAATCTGGTCATGTTCCACTGCCTCTAAAAACCGCCATCATTAGGCCTCTTCTGAAAAAATCTAATTTGGATCCCAACATTTTTTCTAATTACCGCCCAATTTCACACCTCCCTTTTCTGTCTAAAGTGCTGGAAAAAGCTGTTGCTGCTCAGCTGCAGGATCACCTACAACAACACTCCCTGTATGAGAAGTTCCAGTCTGGATTCAGGGCAGCTCACAGTACAGAGACTGCATTGCTGAGGGTTACCAATGATGTCCTCTTGGCTGCTGACACTGGCTCTCCCTCCATCCTTGTCCTCCTTGACCTCACTGCAGCCTTCGACACTGTGGACCATAGTATCCTCCTCCACCGTCTTCATGTGGAGGTCGGTCTCTGCGACACAGTCCTGGACTGGTTCAAATCTTTCCTCTCCAATAGGCTGGAATGTGTTAGTCTTGGCAACGCCACGTCCCAGACAGTTGGTGTCTCCTGTGGTGTCCCTCAGGGGTCAGTTCTGGGGCCCCTGCTGTTTTCCCTTTACATGCTGCCTTTAGGTCAAATTATTAATCAGTTCAACATTTCTTTTCACTGTTATGCCGACGATACACAGCTTTACATCAGGACTGGAGCATCCTCATCTTCCACCTTGTCATCTCCATCTTCACTCACTGCCCTCTCTGCCTGCCTGGAGGCAATTAGGGCATGGATGAATCAGAACTTTCTTCAATTAAACTGCTCCAAGACTGAGGCCATACTGATTGGCACCCCTCACCAGGTACAAACATCTCCTATAACAACACTTTCCTTTTCTGGACAAGACATCCCCCTCTCCACCTCTGTTACTAATCTTGGAATAAAAATGGACTCCAATCTTACATTTGAAAATCACATTAAGCATTCTGTTTAAAACTTGCTTCTTCCATCTTCGAAACATCTCCAGACTTCGCCCATCCCTAACTTTTTCCGATGCTGAGAAGCTCGTCCATGCTTTTGTCTCCTCCAGGCTCGACTACTGCAACTCCCTGTTTATTGGAATCCCTGGCAAAAACCTTCAGAAACTTCAATATATTCAAAACAGTGCAGCAAGGATCTTGTTGAGAGTTCGTAAATTTGAACATATTACGCCCATTCTCCATAACCTTCATTGGCTTCCTGTCGCCTACAGAATTCAGTACAAAACTGCTCTCATTACACATCAATGCTTACACGGAACTTCACCAGATTATCTGAAGGATATTCTTATTCCATACTCATCCACCCGTTCGCTGCGGTCACAGAACAGCAATCTCCTTCACATTCCGAGAACCAAATTAAGGACCATGGGAGACCGGGCTTTCAGTGTGGCTGCCCCCCACCTGTGGAACTCTCTTCCTGACTGTCTAAAGCTAGATTCATACTTGACGCGTCGCGCAGCGCGCGAGGGTGTGCCCTCCAAAAGTGACGCAATTTCACAGTCCCCGCCCCTGCGCGTTGGCCCCGCGCAGGGGATTAGCGCGTGCCGTGCACCTCTGAATTTTTGAAACTCCGCAAGCCTAGAGCGCGCGCCGCGCTCAGTGACGTACGGACTGGGCTCAAAACAAGATGGACGCTTTCGAAGCTGCTCTGGCTGAACTCATCCGCATGTATCGCCATTTGTATGATCCCTCGATGTGCAACTGGCACAGAAGCGATGCAGAAGGAGGAAGAAAAACATGCGGGATCGCTTCGTGAAGGCCAAGAAGAGGGTGATCAGAAGTGGCGATCCTGGCACCAACAAACCGGTGCCAATCCTCGTTGTGGAGCTGAGTTGGCTGTCGAGTTTTATAAAACACCGAGAAAAGGACACAAATATGGAAAAAGAGGTAAAAATGAAAGAAAAAAAAAGTTAGTACTGCTTTTATTACAGCTAGCTTAGCATGGAATACAGCAGGCCATGCTGTGCAGCCTGCCGTGTTGTTTCCCCTTTGTAGTCATTGATATAAACAATAAACTGAGAATGAATGACCAAAACATGGCTTAATGAAAATATAAATCAAGCTGCTGACCAGTAAATGTGAAATAGTGGAAATAGCTATTTTGGATCTGCACAGCTCAACTGTAAACAAATTTAGCCTATATGTGTGTTGATGCTTCATCTTCTGTTTATTAAGCTAACAATTACACAAACATTTGTTTTTATTTAACACATATGTGCATTGTATCCGTTACCGTACAGCAGGCCATGCTGTGCAGCCTGCCACGTGTTGTTTCCCCTTTGTAGTCATAGATATAAACAATAAACTGTGAGAATGAATGACCAAAACATGGCTTAATGAAAATATAAATCAAGCTGCTGACCAGTAAATGTGAAATAGTGGAAATAACCATTTTAGATCTGCACACCTCAACTGTAAACAAATTTAGCCTATATGTCTGTTGATGCTTCACCTTCTGTTTATCAAGCTAACAATTACACAAACATTTGTTTTTATTTAACACATACTGTATGTGCATTGTATCCGTTACCGTTTCATTTTGTACTGATGGATGTCAATGTCTGTTTTTTAGCCTGAAGAAACACCACAGAGCCAAGCACAGGACGATACATGGTGCCTCGACCAGACTGTCACCCCATTCGACCCGACCGTCACCCCCATGGACCAGACCTTCACCCCTATCGACCAGACCCTCACCCCCATGGACCAGACCGTCACCACCATCGACCATGAGTACATCACACCCATCGTCTCTCACAACCTCACGCCTACTGGCCATGAAACTGGCAGTACTTCAAACGCAGGGGGTTTTCCTCTGCGCAGGTCCTCCACGCCAATTCCTCCCTGTCCAACGGTGCCCATACCCGTACCACCTCGACACTTGCCAGGGTCAAGCAGCAGTAGCAGAAGCGACAGCCCTAGCATCAGCTCACTCTGTTGGTGTTGGTGAAAACTTTTTATACTTTTATACTACTATGAAAAAGTACTATGCAAAAACTCAGGACAGTATTACACTTTATTTCATTTTATGTTTATTAAATGTTGGTGTAAACTTTTTATACTTTTATACTACTATGAAAAAGTACTATGCAAAAACTCAGGACAGTATTACACTTTATTTCATTTTATGTTTATTAAATGTTGGTGAAAACTTTTTTTACTTTTATACTACTATGAAAAAGTACTATGCAAAAACTCAGGACAGTATTACACTTTATTTCATTTTATGTTTATTAAATGTTTTAGTGTTTAAATAGTTATTGTTGCACTGAGGGACAGAGAGAAATGCAATTTCAATCCTGTGTATGTCCTGTACATATTACTGTTTTGAGAATAAAGCTGACTTTGACTTGACTTTGATTCAAATGATACATTTGTAATGCATAATTACACATTTATCAATTATTTTTAGACAGCATGCAATTTTTGCACACATTAAAATCAAAACACTATTTCTACAGGTTTCTCCACATTCCACTTCACATTCCTGGTGAAATAAAGGCTACTACACATTGAGATTTTTCGTGTCAGGTAGCAATGCTTCATTTTAATGCAATATGGGACTTATATTTACAATGCCATTTCAGGTTTCCAAATAATTCTAACATCTAATGTTCTTACAGTTATAAAAAAAGTCTTTCATACCAAATTTTATGTAATACAACTGTTAGTGGCTTTGTAAATACAATATGCAAACAAAACAGACGGAAAGCTGAAGTGGATATTTCAATGTAGTTTCATTTTATTTAAAATCATTAACATTCAAATACAAATAGCAATATACAATATAGCTTGGCACACCTCAGAGACTATCAGGGAAACCGTAGTTGCACCAAGTTTGTAGCTGGCTGCTACACTTTTCTGGCTGCTACCTGAAGCCAGGATTCTTAAAGTCACTGCCAAACGCTCGGGTAATGTCACAGGGCTGCTGTGGGTCCTTCCATGTCGTATGAAAGGCGAAATACGATGTAGCAGGTCATCAAATCGGCGTGCAGACATGCGGAAGTAACTGAAGTGCATTTCTTCGTCAATTCTCCGCATCGGCATCACCAGCATGTTATATTCCCCACCAGTACGTCTCTGAGAGTGTAATGGCCGAACATACCATCTCCTTCTGCGTCTTCTTCGTCTCATTAAAATTGCAAGACACAATAACTGTTGTTCTATTATAATTTGCTCCTCTAATAAAGACAGTTCAAGAATGAAGCGAGCGGGAAGCCATTTTGTTTGTGTTGTGACGTCAAACAGTTCTTCTTCTACGGTAGATTTCTTCTTCTACACCCTTTCTTGTAACATATGCACATGTTGTAGAGGCTACTTCCACCTGCTGGCCCGTAAAAGAACAGCACTTTGCCATGCTCGGCCGTGCGTCAACCATAAACACAGGGGCGAAACTATGAACGCATTTCGCCGTGCGGCACAGTGCACGCGCGGCGCGCGCGCTCCAGCCTGCGGACCAAAGCGAAAGTCTAACTCAGCCTTAAGAGCCCCACAGTCTGTGGTTGACTTTAAGAGCGACTTGAAGACCTTTCTTTTCGACCAAGCATACTCTACCTCCTCATGATTCTACTTTTGATCTTAGCTGATATTGTTATTGATTTTAATTGTTTTATTATTTGTTTTATTGACATTTAATTCTGTTGCTCCTTGTAGCACTTTGAGATTTCCATTAATGAAAAGTGCGTTATAAATTGAATTCATTATTAATCCCAGGGGGAATTTTGAGACATCCGGTAGCATGTTCTAATTATACAGAAAAAACATCCACATATGACATAATCAAAAAAGAAGCAGAATACACAAATTTAGTGGGGGGAAAGACAATAGATGGTGCCGATATCTAGCCATCACTGTGAAGCAGGGGACACCCTGGACAGGTCTCCAGTCCATTACACATAGAGACAAAGTATGACAGCTTTGTGGTTAGCACTGTTGCCTCACAGCAAGAAGGTCCTGGGTTCAAGCCACAATTAGACCTGGGGTCTTTTTCTGTGTGGAGTTTGAATGTTTTTCTTGGGTTTGCGTGAGTTTTCTCCGGGTACTCCGGTTTCCTCCCACAGAACAAAAACATGCATATTAGGCTGCCTTCAGGCCCAGGCCTCATTCAAGCCACAATTAGACCTGGGGTCTTTTTCTGTGTGGAGTTTGAATGTTTTTCTTGGGTTTGCGTGAGTTTTCTCCGGGTACTCCGGTTTCCTCCCACAGAACAAAAACATGCATATTAGGCTGCCTTCAGGCCCAGGCCTCATTGCAAAAGAGATGTGTGATCTCAATTGGGATTTGCCTGGTTAAATAAAGGTTAATTAAACAACCCTTCACACTCTCATCTATGGACAATTTAGAGTTACCAATCAGTCTAACATACCGGTACATGTTTTTGGTCTGTGGGAAGAAACCAGAGTACCCATAGAAAACCCGCACATGCATGGAGAGAACATACAAACTCCACCCAGAAAGGCCCCAGGCCAGGATTTGAGCCGGCAAACCTTCTCACTGAGGCAACAGCTCTACCAACTGAGCCACCATGCAAAAATGTGTAAAGAAATAAGTAAAAGTCTCTCTATGTGCTTGTAAATGGTTTCTCTATAAAGTGATCCAAGTGTCTGTGGCTCATTGTGTATATTACTGGTTAGATAATCCCCCAAGAAAGACACAGACTCCTGGGCATTCCATTTATACTCATTCAATTCTGTTTCTAACATGCCTGTTTGCATTGTGTGTGTGCTTTCCATCTGCAGGGTATAGCTGCAGCAGCACGGTCTAAAGGAGAACACAAGCAGAAGGTGTTTCTCACTGTTTCCTTTGGAGGGATCAAGATCTTTGATGAGAAAACAGGGGTAAGCTCTGCAGCAAATGTGGCTCTGTGTGTTTCTGCATTTCTGAATGCAGAATGTGTGTGTGGGGGGTGGGGGGGGTGCGTGGCTGCATTTGTGTTTCTTCTATTAATGAGGCTTCTCCATAAAAGGGATGGGCCCCAGTGGAAATCAGGAGGCCCTAATTGAAACCCTGAGAACAAGGCCTTAGTAGATGAGAGAACATGGCTATTCTATTGTCTGCCTCTTTGCAAACAGCGACAACACTGGTTTTATATTGTGTTACAGGATTATGCATTTTCCAGTCTTACATAGCTGATTTCCTGGCTGACTGATGGGATCTGTGCTGACTTCCTTGTATGAATACTGTCTCTTTATC
>JBBPBX010094698.1:0-13330 GCA_038048925.1 Garcialebias charrua
GGCAAATCAGTCAAAGATGCTTCCCTGATAACCACAACATATCAGAAAAATAAATTTGATTGTACTGTATTCCAATTATGCAATAATAAAACTCCCATATGAAATGTGCGGCATTAAAGATACCAGAAAGAAGGCATGAGTACGTGAGAAAGGGACTTTCTTTGAGGAGACTCTTCTCTGGGAAGACTCATTGGCCCTCATGCACGAACTGTTCGTACGCACAGATTTGTTCTTAAACTGTGCGTACGAGTGATTTAGGATCATTTGTGGCATTCAACAATGTTTTCGTATCCTACGATTTTTTTCAGATACGAACAAAATTTACGAGTGGTCCGGACCTGTCGTATATTTTAGGAGCGTCAGTCTGCTGTCATCCAGACGGAATTTCTCCACTAATAACTTCATATTTCGTTAGTTAGAAAATATTTAGAGTTTAAAAAAGTCACGCACCACAATTGTTCTTGACAATAGGTTCTGTTTGAAGTCGAATTATAATTTTAAATGTAATAATGACTAACGGATTAAAGTATTTAAATTAAAATCAATTTGTTATCAATGCCGTTTTCTAACACTACAATATCAATATGAAGATCTCAAACTGAAACCAACTTAAATTATGAATTACTTTAAGTTTAATTTGTCTCGGTAACGCAGACTTCGGTAACGCAGACTTTAGGTTGACCTCCTCCTGTTGCTGTCATAGAAGTCAGATAGCTCAATCGGTAAAGCGTTGCGTCGCAGTGCCGAACCTTATGGGTTCGAGTCCCACATGGGACAACGTTTTTTTTCTCCTTTTAATTCATTCCAGATTTAAAAAACACAAGAAAACTATTTACAATACAACAAGAAATGAAGCATAAAGTCTTTTTAATCTGGAATGAATAAATCTAAAGAAAGAAGGAAAAAAAATAGTCATACCTCGTGGGACTCGAACCCACGAGGTCTCGATAAGCAGTGCAATGCTTTACCCAGTTGGCCACCAGGTCGCGTGTATATTTTAAGGTCCACATTTCTTATAAACAAACATTCTTTGGCTTTAGTTGGTCATTTACTCCCATGAGTGACGCTGCTAATAAGGACAGATTTTCTTTTCTTGACCTCAGAGAGCAGAACTTCAATCTCCGCACCGGTAGAGTTCTTCTTTTTACTTTTCGCTGTCATTTTATGAACGAACACGTTTTGCCTCTGAGGCAGGAAACGTAGCCTTATATGGTGTTTTGAGGGGTGGGAATTATGTAAATAACCTCTCCGCGTGCACACGCAGGTGGATGGAACAGGTGGGATCCATCAACTTTACGCTAGGGCTGGGCGATATGAGGAAAATATTATATCGCGATATTTTTTGGCTATATCACGATACACGATATATATCGCGATATCTCCAAAATCAATGAAAAAATGATTCAAAATTGATTAAAAAATGTCAACACTAAATTTGAACAAACTTAAATATTTTATTTTAACCATCAATTGCACACATAAATAAAAAGTACTTCAAGCAAAAAGGAAGAATAAATAATTTAAACTTAAAAAGGTGCTCTTGTGCTTTTAACATTAAAAAAATATTAAATCAAAACATTTAAGGCCTTTAAAATACAAAAACAAAAGTGTAAACAGTGGCCATAAAATTTACTGACCCAGAACAGTCACAGGTAACAACTCTAAACTATTTGCATGTGCTGGTAATTTTTAACAACAAACCACAAAATGTGCACAAGTTTCAAACTGTGCCAAGTTCAGGCAATGTCTGCAAAACCTCTGAACAAGAACAGATTTATCACAGGTATTGTGTACTGCAGTAAATGTGAGCCTCTGTGTACTGTATCCGGTTTTATTGTGAAAGGGTCAGGGGGTTGTTTCCGGATTCACGAAGACGTTCTCTAAGTTGTTCTACAAAGTGTCGCATTGAATCCTTGTGTAAAAACACGACAGCCTCCACTCAGAAACGTGAACCGAGAGGTGGAGACATTATTAAATCAGCTGTATCGCTAAAGACACGGTTAGTCTCAGCTGTGGAAGAAGACGGCTAACGCGTTAGCCATCTTGTTAGCCGCTAAGGACCGTGTCTTTAGCGATAATGATAAAATGCTGATTTAATAATGTCTCCACCTCTCTCTGCGGTGCACGCATGACTAAATGAGCTCAGACCCGTGGTTTGTTTTAATGAAGCAGCAGCTGGAAAAACACTTGGTTCTGCTGTTTCATCATGCTCCACTCCGCTGTTTAAATGGTGAAAAAGATTCGTAGTTCGGACCTTTCTTCGGGACTATTTTCAGCATCGTCTACAAAAACATTTTTTATGCCCTCATCTGACAATTTAATCCAAACTAGCTCAGAAAGAACATTGTTTTTCCCCCTCAGCAGCGTGCAGCGCTCTGCCGTGTTTACATGTTGTGCTGAGTCTCTGAAGCTCCTGCAGCCTGCAGGAAGGAGGGGGGCGAGTGGGCGCCCGCGCGACAGCAGGAGGATCCTCGATATACACGATAAAGCCCTTTTAACCATCGTACATTTAAAATATCGCGATATATCGAGTATATTCGATATATCGCCCACCCCTACTTTACGCAGCCCGTTTACACACTTTTCCTGTGGATAGAAGACTTTGTTGAATCTGACGTGGCATGTTCGTACGAACGCTTCGTACGAACAAAAGTAGGAGAAATTTAGGATAAAAATACGAACATTTTCGTGAATGAGGGCCATTGTTCAAATTTGTTTAAATCATCACTGCGATT
Organism: Garcialebias charrua; assembly: GCA_038048925.1. Taxonomy (NCBI): domain Eukaryota; kingdom Metazoa; phylum Chordata; class Actinopteri; order Cyprinodontiformes; family Rivulidae; genus Garcialebias; species Garcialebias charrua. Next base: position 2,736 of record JBBPBX010094698.1, read on the forward strand.
CACAAATGATCTTAAATTCCCAGTAAAACTGTCACTCAAACTATTTTTTCCAACATACAACAAAAATCAACCGAAATCGAGTAGAAAAAACATATATTGTACGTCAAATTCTAGGGAAAACCCTTGGTTACAGCTAACCCAAAGATGTAATAGCAGCAACGTATCAATACAGTAGATTTTGTGAAGAAACTAGGCAGACGTCTTAAACCGAAGACTGTTACAAATAAAACACTTTTTATTTAAACTGCTGTTTTTCAGTGCAGGCAACACCAGTCAGTGATGTTAACATGACGTTAGAGCCAGATGTTAACATGACTCATTAGTTTGGTGTTCCTCAGAGAACTTCTTACTGTACATCATGATATATAGTAAGAAATTCAAATCATATCATACATTTTAGCCTGTTTATAACAACATTCTGCTACTTTCACCATTTGTTTCATCATTGTAGCTGCCACACTTTTATTCATGGGTCTTCTCTTCCATGATAAAAAAAAAAAAAATCACATTTATTTTATATTTTAATACTTTGTGGTATCCGTTAATTATCTAACCAAGTATAATTTCCACATTTTTGCCCAACAAATATTTATTCCTAATCAAGAGACTATATATTTAGCTTTGAGCGGAGAGAATCTGAAGAAAGTACAGGTGTTTAAAGTCCCGTGGCTTTGCTTTACTTTGCCCCTCGTACTTCTGAAAAGAGCTTTATTTGGGAAACTCCTGTGAGCCTCCCCTCGCCTGCAGTTCTGTAAATTACTTGTAAACAGGCTGTTTAAGTGTGAAGTCACCCTGTGCCCTGCTTCCGCTCTGTATTCATCACGCTGACGCACAAACCCATAGAAGTATGGTGAATGTTTTTTTACTGAGGAGCTGGGGGAAGGGCTCCAACTGCTGTCAGTGCGACTGGGCCAAAATCGGACACAATGCAGAAAGTTGTTTTTACTTTCTTTTCCTGCAGACTTTTTAAAATACACTTTTTTTTAATATCTGACTGAGTGAAATTAGAGTGTTTTTTAATTTTTTTTAATCTGTTATTTAAAAATCTAAAACAATCAGTGTATTTGTTTATTTCTAACAATTTTAGTTTTGAGATTCTACAGTTGAGCTAATTAAAATGGAAAAAAGTCTCAAAGATGCTTTTTTTTTTAAATTAGCCGAAAATTGGACTAAACGATGGGAATGGAAAGTTATTGAAACAAAATTGGCATGATGAAGAAAGAAAAGTGAGGGGAAAAAAACAGAGATGCTGTGAGGGGAAAAGAGGCCATTTACCTCATGCAGTGTGAGTGCAATAGCAGCATGTATACAAAACTCCACTGGTGGTTTGTTACCACGGTAACGCTTGGAAACGAGGAGAGGGGTAAAGAGTAGCCCAAAAAGAAACCCCATCGGTTCAGCGATGAAATCATTATTCCAACGAGACTGTCTCTCCACTGTATTCTCAGTAAAGCATTTGTGTATTTGTACAATCTGTAAATGAAATGGGGAATGCTGAACTCATTAAACCTGCACAGCTCAGCACATGCCGATGCCGTTCCTTGTCTTCTTGTTTTGATAAAGTTAGTGACCTGTTTAGAGTTAAATGTTTCAGTTTTCCAGAGTTTATTCCTGTTTCCTTTTTAGACTGTCTTGCCGTCTCAGTTATCACATGACATTATCAACACATCCTAGAGGCCTGGAGAACGTGTAGCCAAGCCTGAAATGTTTGTTTGGGGATAGAAACATCATGATCCCTTGCCTGGAGAGGTTACATTTATCCTGGTGTGTAAACACGTAGTATAAACTGAGGTATCGGATGGATGTATATTGTATATCAACTGAGGTTTTAATTCTGAGGGGATATGAGAGTTGCACAAGGCTGGATGTGTTTATTCAGCATGTTTGCCCTCCTAAACCCCTGACCTTCATGTGTTGTCAGTGACTGGGCCTCTTCATTTGTCATACGGGACACAGAGAGAGAGTTCATGTGGTCTCCTTTTTCCTGAACCACGTTACTATATTTTCTTTCTTTTTTCTTCTTCTGCTCAGACGTGTTTGTCCCTGCTTTCCATATCGCTGCATGAACTTTGGTTCACCCTGCTCTTCCCAGTTCTGGTTTCTGATAATAAGTTGGGGCCACCTTAATGAAGTGCCAACATGATTAGATTCAATTTCCCCTGTTTTTCTTCTCGGGAGGGAAGAACTATCAGTCTGGAAAACACTTCCCATCTGAAGCACACACGTATCGCACACCTACGGAACATCCATTGCTGCCAAAAGTTGCCAGACTGTTTCTTATCATTCAGTCTATCTCCCACAACTTAGCCATGCCAAGAGAGAAACAGATGCTTTCTCTTTGGCTGAGCAAAATCTCTGTGGACAACAATGTAAACGCTCAAGAACAGATTCCAGTGGACTAAGTGTGACTTACAGGCATTCCTTTTTTGTTTTATTATAACAAAATATATCTTATTAAAACAGAAACATGCATACCGTATTTTCCGGACTATAGGTTGCGGCTTTTTATCATTTTTTCATGGCCTGCGACCTATAGTCAGGTGCGACCTATATATGGCATTTTATAAAATAAGCTGATTTGTAATCATTTATTAACAAAAATTAAACTGAGACACACTCTTACAATAATGTCAGCTAACAAATATATTTTTTTAGGTGTTTATCCTGCTAAAATTATTCATTTATGTAAAGGGGTTAAAGGGGGGGTCAGTTTAATACTGACCTCCTTTTTACCTTAATTAATTTACTTATTCAGATTGAATAGTAAATTCACGGATTCTCTTCTTTTTCAGTTTATTCAATATTTCTGTGATCTTTATGATGGATAAATAAACAGAGCCATTAAGTGACAAAGACGTTAACTTAGTTTGATATGTCAAAGAGACACTATCATTTATTTAGAATAAATCAACTAAATTAACACCATTACACTTGATTGACATGATTTCACTTTCTTTCAATTTAAAACGTCAGCACACTTAAATTCAACACAACAGACATAAATATTGGATGTTAACATATTTAGTCTGTGGGCTCTTTTAGCTTAAAAATATAGTTTCCAGCTTAGATAGAGAGGGGAAAGAGTAGGAGGAATAAGAGGTTGGAGAGATTAAGTTATTTATCTCGAGTGTAACCAGAGATGACACATTCCATCCGACTTCGGCTAAATCCCAGGTACGTTTGTAAACCGCTCTTTACCTTTTGACGATGCGTCTGATAAAGATATTGCCAGCCTCCCAGGTGCACGGAGTCCTTCCGGCCCTCGTACGTCTGAACTGGTCGTTTACTTCCAACGTCTCCTCGGATCCGCGTCAGCCGTCAGAAACATGTGGCAGCTTCTGGCTGACTTCAAGACGAGATGTTTCTCAAAGGAAGTTCATTAAGAACTTTGGAGCTTTTGCTCGGGGAACTGGATGGAGACGTCCATCAGTTCTAGCTGACAAGTTAGTCTTTGGCTCTTGACCAAGCTTGACCAGCTGCAAGGCAGAGAGCTTTCAGGTCTCCGTCCATTCAAACTCTTTGTCCATTCAAAGACTGAAGCGTTTCCGCACAGTTAGAACTTAAAAGCAGGAACACAGAGAGGAGTTCACTTGCTTTATCAAACCCAAGGTTACAAGCCAGCAGCAGAGAGAAATGTTTAGGAAAAAAGACAGATAACGCTGGAGCCCTGCTCATCAGACTGTCTCTGAGTTTCTAAACAAAACCGTCCGGTCTCTGTGACCCGAAGGCTTCACCTTTAAACACAGCAGTGAAGACAGTAATTAACACATTTCAGAATAACACAGCATAAAAGCACATATCATGAAAATGAGAAAAGTTATTCTTGATTACATTAGAATAAAATCAAGATATAGAAATAGTCTCTTTTAGTGACTATATGTCCTCAGATTATAACTAATGGAATAATTGTGTTAAATGTCCTGCTTTACTGAGAGGTCAGTAAAGGTCATCACTGGACAGTTCAAAAGTACACAGGTGTCTTAAAAGTGGACAAGGTCATGTCCACTACATCTCCCCCCTTTTGGAAGCCATCGCCAGTCGTTGGGGATGGGGTCCAACACGAAAGGAAACCTTGAACTGTCTCTGATCTTGAAGTAATCCGGCGAGTGGAAAAGAAAAAATCAAAAATTATAATCCCATAAAGTTTTTGGAACTTCCATACTGTTCGTAGGTAATCCCATTGCGGTAAGCTTTTAATCCCTCGGAAAACTGAGTCTGTTAACTCTTGGAAAACAAAGTCTGTGATCCTTTGGAAAACAAAGTCTTATAATCCACAGCGGTAATCCCACAGCAGTAAATCCACAACGATTAGTTTTGTTGATTGATCAGCAACAATTGTTTTCATAATCAGCATGTAGAGGGGATCCCTCGATTGACGCAGAGGAGGCGATCCTTGGATGAAGGTTGAAGACCAAGCGTTGGAGCTGCAGGTCCCCACATCGAAGGTTGTTGGCTGGTTGGTCTCCAGTCAGTGCCACTCTGGTTCTATGTGTCATGCAATTATGTGGTTTTAGGTGGGCTTATGATTGGGATTTTACATTAGGCCCTACCTATATGCACCTGGTATGTAAGCTATCATGGTTTAGATCAGCTATAATTACCAATTAAGGGGTGGATCAATTCTGTAAATTAGATATAGGGATCTATACCTATAGAATTTTGGAGGGCTTCTGTAACGAAGGCCTCTAATTCCAAACTATTCCTCCATTCATTACTTAGTTTAGGTTAAACTAAAGTAGAAAAATGAAATATAGTTTGATCTAAATGTCTGTTGTCTTTTAGACGAACGACGTAGGATTTGGTGTACCTAATAAATTTTGAAGTCTATGGCGAGACTCATCAAAATGAATAGATAATCTAGAATAGAAACGATCGAATCGGTTCAATTTAGAAATCGTGAGGCCAGTGTAGTTTATGGTACCTTGAGTAGCTTTAAACTACATTGACTCTTCAACGGTTGAGATTTAACAAAACGAACTGCATGTTGGCATAGTTAAATCCATCTTATGCATTAATCAATGTTAATACAAAACCTTTTTTGGCTGGGAGTGTCCAGAACCACAACAATATCTCAAATAATGACAACAGTAATGACTAAACAACAAGGAAACAACGTTTCACTGCTTCGACACACTCTTGTCGTCAGATTCCAAAGTGCAACACACAAGAAAACAGGTCTCAACTTTATGACCGAGGTCAACTTAAATCTTGTGGATTTAAATGGTTGTTAAGATTAGTTTTTGTTGTGGGTGTTGGACTTAGCGTTTCTAAGTTCAAGTTGGACAATGCGACTTATAGGGTGGGAAATATGGTAGTTTAAACCTGATTAGTTTATTTACTAACTTGTGTTTGGACGACCTTATTATCCCATGAAGTCGGTGAGTTTGTGAGATCTTTGTCTTTTGTGGAGTCATTGAACGCCTTGTAAGGTTTGATCTGATTTCGATGTACCCATTTAGCAATTGGCTCTTTGCGGCCTTTGCTGATTTTGATCTCGTAGACGACTGAGGACACTTTGTCTGTTATCAGATGAGGTCCAGTCCACCTGGGCATTAGTTTGCGGGCGAGAGTTCCGGTCCCGGACTCTCCTTTCCCGGTTGCTGGGGCGAACGTATAGTACCAGACTCTGTCTCCCACTTGGAGTTCATTGTGAGAGGCCTTCTGGTCATAGTACGCCTTGCGTCCTTCAGCGGACCTTTCCAGGTTTTTCTGGGCGAAAGCAAAAGTGTTTCTGAGGTGTACATTCAAATCTTTCATGTATTGTTGTGTAGTGTAGGCTGTCGCCATGACGGCGTCGCCTGGTTGGTACAACAGGTGTAGAGGGAGAGTCATCTGTCGACCGGTCATCATCTCGAAGGGAGAGATGCCAGTTGATGTGTGTGGAGTGGCTCTTATGGCCATGAGGACCAGAGGGAGTTTCACATCCCAGTCCTTGTGGTTTGCAGCCACGTATTTCTTCAAAATACTCACCACAGTTCTGTTTGCTCTCTCGACTTGGCCTGAAGCCTGTGGGTGGTAGCCGACATGAAAGTTGGCCTTGACGCCTAGCGTCTTCCACAGTTCTTTCATCACTTCACCTGTGAAGTGTGTACCTTGGTCTGAGTTCACCCTAAGGGGAAGTCCAAACCTTGAGAATATATGATTCATTAACAACATAGCAGTAGTTTGTGCTGTGTCGTTAGGAGCTGGTAGGCATTCTACCCATTTGGTGAATGCACAGGTTACCGTGAGAAAATATTTATTTCCTCTAGAGCTCTTAGTGAGTGGTCCAACCCAGTCGATCTGGAGGTCAGACCATGGGAATGCAATGCCTCTGCTTTGCAGTGGTGCTCTGTGAAGTGGTCTGGTTGGCTGAAACTGGCCACAGACCACGCACCCTTCAATGTAGTCCTTGACATCCTTTTTCATTCCAGGCCAATAGGCAATTTGTTTTAATGCCGTCAGCGTGGCTTTATCTCCTTTGTGTCCTGCGGACGGGAGATCATGGGCATGGACTAACATTACCCCCCTTTGGTCATGGGGAACCACGAACACAGGTGAGGACGTTGGTCCATGAGCGAAAGTTAAGATGCCCTTGATTAGTTTTAGCTGTTTGCGCAGCTGATAAAGGACCTTAAGGTCTGGATCGGAATCCAGGTCGTCTTTAGACGGACTATTTTTGTTCGGATCAGTCAGGTACAGTATCATGGAGTTGATAGCAGGATCCGACTTTTGTAGTTGGATGATGTCTGGGTCAGTCAGTGCAGGTCGTACAGAGACTGCGTTGTCAGCAGGTCTGGCTGCGGCCTGTGCACGTGTGACTGCCATAACTCTGACTGAAGGTTGTGTTGGCAGAGTCTCGATTAACCAGGAGGGGTCGAAGGACCATAGAGGACCTTCGTCGGCTCCTTCTTTGGCTAAGGAGTCTGCAATGTCATTGTAGTGCTTGTCATCGCCTGGGACTCTAGAATGCCCTGGAACTTTCTTCCAGTAGATCTGTAAGTCGTGTGATGTCACCAAGTGATCACACGCTATGAAAAGCTCTTTGTGTTTGACCACTTTTCTGTCGCTTGTTAGGAAACCGTTCAGTTTCCACACAGCGAGGTGACAAGCGAAACTCAAACGAGCATAGTTAGAGTCAGTGCAGATGACTAGCGTCTTGATGGAGCGTTCTACTACCATCTGGAGAGCTATTAGGATTCCTGCAATCTCAGCGTACTGAGAAGTCTGAGATCCTAATTTGTAGCTGAAAGTTATCTGCTCTTGGTCTTGGAGGAGGACCCCTCCAACACCTGCTCTGCAGATCTTGTCGCGGAGGAATGAAGATCCATCCACGTACAATGTTGTCATATCTTTGCAGATATTGTCATCAAAGAAGTGGTGATTCGGGTCTTCAGTTACTGGGGGTTTACCTCAACCGGCGGCTGGGTGGCTGGTACATCTTGTGTACACTTCTGGCAGATTGCCAAGTCCGTCCCCAGATGAGACTTCTTGTTTTGACCATAACGTATGTCTAGGTTAAAACTTTGAAGCGCCATGAGCCACGTTGCAACACGTGAGTTTGTCACCACACCATCTCTGATGCGTTCACTGTTAAGAAAAGTCACTGGCTGGTGTTGTGTTTCCACAATGATTTTCTGTCCACCAATGTAGCTGGAGAAATGTTTAACTGCCCACACTGTGGTCAGTAAAGCTTTCTCACAGTCTGAGAATCTCAACTCGGGGCCTGCCATCGTTTTGCTGGCATAGGCCACTACACGTTTGTCTCTGTCGTGTATTTGGTATAGACCTGCACTTATGCAATGAGCTGAGAAGCCCACTTCCAAGTAAAACTCTTTGTTGTAGTCTGGGTAGACTAAACATGGGGCTGACTTGATCCTGTTTATAAGAGCGTCCATAGCCTGCTGCTGTTTGTCAGTCCAGACAAATGGAACGTCTTTCTTAAGGAGTTCAGTCAGTGGCTTTGCAAGGTCTGCATAGTTCTCTATGAACTGGTTCGAGTAGTTACACACGCCAAGAAAACTTTGTAGTTCTTTGAGACTGGTGGGGACTTTGAGATTGTCAAGGCCTTGGGTGCGAGTCAGCTGTGGTTGTACTCCGTCTGGACCTACAAGTAGGCCAACGTAGTCCACCTTGGTTCTGCACCACTGGCACTTCGACAGTGATATTTTAGCACCAGCAGTTGTTAGCTGATTCAGAACGTGGTCGATCTCAGCCAAATGTGAGTCCAGTGTTGGCTGCCTCAAGAGGACATCGTCCACATAAATCAGTGTCCCACGCTCGTGGGCGTCTGGACATGCCTTGTTCAAGAAGATGTTGAACTCTGCAGGTGAATTAGCGTAGCCAAAGGGACACCTGTTAAAGGTGTATTGACGGCCACCAAAAGTGAAAGCTAGTTTGTATTGATCCTTGTCACGCACAGGAATGGTCCAAAAACCAGAGGCGATGTCAAGGGTCGAAAAGTACTTACCATTAGTGACCTTGGGCAACTCCTGTTGGAGCTGCGTCATAGGCCATCTGGATAAGGGAACTTGTTTGTTTAGCTTTCTGTAGTCTATAGTAAGTCTCCACTTACCATTAGGTTTTAACACCGGCCATAAAGGCGCAGAGTAAGTGCTGTTACAGTATCGGATGATACCTTTTCCTAACAGGTCAGCAATGATTTCCCTGATAGGTTGATGTGCTGCCAGAGGAATCTTGTATTGTCTGACAAATGCAGGTGGAGCATCAGGCGGGGTTGGAATGCTCACTGTGTGGAGCGTGGTCAACCCACAATCCATCGAGTCAGTTGAGAATGATTTTTCATATTTTAGCAGAACTTTGCGAAGTTTGTCCCTGTCTTCATCAGTTTCCAAGGCGTCGGCCTGAGCGACCACCTGGTCTATCTGTGAAGCAAATGAGAGCGGTTCTTGTTCTCTGGGGAGCTCCAGTGAGTCCCCTTCAGTGTCATAAAACCTGTCAACAGGTAGTGCACTGTAAGTTTGAGGGCCTAGACTTTCTCCTTGGTTGAAACCGAACCTGTGGACAATGTCCCGGTCGGACTCAGTGGGGGAGAAAAGAGCTATGGCCTGTGTTGGTTTTGTGAACAAGACTCGCCCCGAATGATGACTTGGGATCAAGTTTTCTGGGAGTCCTCCCAGAAATGGAATGCTTAGTTCAAAATCATGAAAATCAGTAGAGATCAACCATCCTAGCTGTGAGCGCTTTGGGATCAGTACCTCTTCTGTGCTCGTGTTACACACAGCGACAGTCGTGGTTCTGCCGTCGAGGGTCACTTGGCATGTGGCCTCCATGGACAGTCCTAAGTTGAAAAACATAGGAGATGGTTGAAAGCATGCCTGTTTTGTTCTAATAGCCTGTCCTTTCATGATGTGAATCATCACCGGCTTGTTCATAACCTGAGGTGGCACCACAGTGTTATGGCTGTTAGCAACCTGGCAGACCTCTGGAATGGTCTGTCCAGCCTTAAGGTTCTCTGTGGTTAACACAGGAGAGTCCTTCGTGGCTGTATCTAGTGACCACAGTGCATTGTTGTTGACGTCCACTCGGACACCTAATCTTACCAAAATGTCGGAGCCTATGTAGGTTGCATGTGGTAAGTTCGGGACCACGAGGAACGGGTGATCCAGTTCTCGTTGGTTCCAGATTAGTTTAAGGTCAATGATCCCTTTAGCAGTCATTACCTGTTTATCGTTGGGGTCTAACGGGAAGCGGAAAGCCTTTTTGTTCATTCCGAGACCCAACTGTTTCTTAACCAAGGTTCCAAAGAAAGCTTGGCTGATCGCTGATTTCTCCGTCCAAGGGGACAGAACAGCATCATCGGTGTGGGATCCTTGAATCTCAACACCTTTGACTACCTGTGGTAGGTAGTGTTCGGTGAGTGCCAACTGTTTCAGCTCGCAGAGGGGGCTCTCTTGTTGGACCTCTACTGCCTCACCTGTAGTTGGAGGTTCACCCACAGGGATTGTGCTCTCGTCTGAGCATTCCCTTTTGCCTTCCGCGGTACCTGCCGTTAGACGGTCAGTGTTACTCTGTGTAGGCATATCGATCGGCAGTGGTTGACTCACTCTGGTCCACATTGTCTGATCGCCATAATCTATAACCGCGTCGAAGCGGTTTATAAAGTCTTGGCCAACCAAAAATGGGCATGAGTCAACGGTGGACACGTATACCGGGTGGTATAGTGTCGTCTCACCAATCTGCATGTGAACCATTGCTATAGCTGTTAGGGTTGTACTCGTCTCCGAGAGACCCTGCAAAACTATAGCACATTCTCTGAGGGGTATTTCCCTGTCAACACCGCTAGCGGCCAGCCGCAGCTCTTCTAACAGTGTGGGTGACATAACGGATATGTCTGCCCCACCATCCAAGAGGGCCTCTTTTCTGAGGATCCCTTCCAACGTGATGGACAGGTAAGCCTTCTTAGCGGGCCCCTTTCTGATAATGTCACACAGGAACTCACCAGGTTGTCTCCGACGTTTATCACGCCTACCCCTGACTGTGTGACCTTCATTTATCAGTACTGTTAGTGCAGACACACATGGGTCTGACTGTTCAGTTCGTGGCGAGCCACTTTCAACGGTGAGTGAGCTTTCCCCCCCTTTTTCTGACGAGGG
>JBBPBX010094699.1:0-13330 GCA_038048925.1 Garcialebias charrua
AAAGTTACAGTGAAATGTAATGCAAAATGTACAGAGCAAAGTTTTTCATTCAACCTTTATTTAGTCAGGTAAATCTTATTGAGCCTCGTGGGCTCATTTACGAAAGTGACCAGCTAAAACTAAAGAACGACGAACAGCTTCATAGCTAGTTTTGATTTACTTGGTATAACGCACCGTCAACATGACTTAACATCAATCTTTTCTAGAACTCAACAACCTGTTTGAAAATTTTCAAACTGGTTTTCGAGCTCGTCACAGTACTGAATCTGCACTGCTCAAAGTGCAGAATGACATTCTTCTGTCCCTGGATGCAAAAAACCCTGCTCGGCTGGTGATGTTAGACCTCTCAGCAGCTTTTGACACCGTCGACCATCAGGTACTAATCAACCGCTTGTCTCAGCAGGTTGGCCTCCAGGGAGCTGTGCTTGAGTGGTTCAAATCTTACCTGTCTGGGAGAACTTTTTCTGTCATGATAGGCGATCTGTCCTCCTCTTCATCAACCCCTCTGACCTCTGGCGTACCACAGGGATCTATTCTAGGGCCAGTCCTCTTCTCTCTTTACATGCTGCCATTAGGATCAATCATCACACGTCATAACCTGTCTTTTCACATGTATGCAGACGATTTACAAATCTATCTGCCAGTCACTCCCAACCCCTCACCCAGTTCAAACACTCTTGTCAACTGCTTAAATGACATTAAGCACTGGCTCTCTCAAAACTTCCTCCACCTAAACACAGATAAAACTGAATGCATTTTATTTGGTGCACCTGGTGACACCAGCAACATCCTTCCCAGTCCCAGTGTTGGTTTTCCCCTCCCCCACTTCAACCCGGTGGTCAGAAATCTTGGAGTGCAGCTTGACTCCAACTTAAAGCTTGATAAACAGATCAGTTCTGTTGTCAAGACCAGCTTTTTCCAGCTCCGTCTGCTCTCCAAAGTCAAGTCATTTCTCAGCCGTGGTGATCTGGAGAAGGCCATCCATGCCTTTGTGACCTCCAGACTTGATTATTGTAATGCTTTGTATGTTGGTATTAATCAATCCTCCATCTCCCGTTTACAGCTTGTACAGAACTCTGCCGCGCGCTTTTTGACCAACACACGAAAATATGAACACATCACTCCTGTCCTGTCCTCTCTACACTGGCTCCCGGTTCAGTTCAGGATACAGTTCAAGCTGCTCCTGTTTGTTTTCAAAGCTCTGAATGGACTTGCTCCTCTGTACATCTCAGAACTTTTGAAAGCCCATCAGCCCGGCAGAGATTTACGCTCTGCCAGTCAACACCTGCTGGAGGTGCCTCGCTCAAGGTACAAACAATGGGGAGACCGGTCATTTTCTGTTGCCGGCCCAAAAGCCTGGAACAGCCTCCCCCTTGAGCTGCGTGCCACCTCTGATCTGACTCTGTTCAAAACCAGACTGAAGACCCACTTGTTCAAAAAAGCTTTCTTGTTCAAAAAAGCTTTCAGTGTGTAACTTTTATTACTTTTGGTATTTTAATATGTAGCATTTTTTATTTCCATTGCCTTTTTATTTCCACTTGTTCAAATAAGCTTCCAGTGTGTAACTTTTATTACTTTTGGTATTTTAATATGTAACATTTTTTTTTCCATTGCCTTTTTATTTCCACTTGTTCAAAAAAGCTTTCAGTGTGTAACTTTTATTACTTGTGTTATTTTAGTGTTATTTTAGTATGTAGCATTTTTTTATTTCCATTGCCTTCTTTTATTGCTGTTGTTTCTTATTCTATTTTCATTGATTTATTGTTCCAGTTTATTCATCTTTTTAACCTGTTAAGCACCTTGGTCAATGCAAGGCATTGTAGGAAGGTGCTATACAAATAAAGTTTATTATTATTGTTGTTATTATTATTAACATAGGGCTGGGCGATATATCGAGATTTTTAAAATATCGAGATTTTTTCTAAAGAGATATAAGACGAGACTATATCGTTTATATCGAGATATCCTCCTGCTGTCTGCTTTCTTCCACGCGCCCCCCTCCTTCTCCTCCAGCCCCTCCTTCCTGCCTGCAGGAGGGCTGAGCGGAGCCGCGGAGACTTTCAGCACAAGTAAACACGGCAGATATGAAGAGCGACGCTAGCTGCTAAGGGGGAAAAACAATGTTCTCTGAGCTAGTTTGGATTTAAATTGTCAGATGAGGGCAGAAAAAATGTTTTTGTAGACGATGCTGAAAATAATCCAGACGAAAGGTCGGAACTACGAATATTTTTCACCATTTAAACAGCGGAGTGGAGCATGAACTGGAAACGGCAGAACCGAGTGTTTTTGCAGCTGCTGCTTCCTTAAACAAACCACGGGTCTGAGCTCATTTAGCCGTGCGCGCACCGCCACAGAGCTTTATGAAGAAGCAGAGAGAGGTGGAGACATTGGTGGATCAGCGGTTTGTCATGTCGCTAAAGATACGGTCCTAACAAGATGGCTAACGCTTTAGCCGTCTTCTTCCACAGCTGAGACTGACTGTGTCTTTGGCGATATATGATAAACTGCTGATTTATTAATGTCTCCGCCTCTCGGTTCACGTTTCTGAGTAGAGGCTGTCGTGTTTTTACACAAGGATTCAATGCGACACTTTTTGTAGAGCAACTTAGAGAACGTCTTTATTCTTCGTGAACCCGGAAACAACCCCCTGACCCTTTCACAATAAAACCGGATACAGTATATCAAATATATTGTACCACAGAGGCTCACATTTACTGTACTGCAGTTCACAAACACACTGACTAAAGTGAAAGCACCTTTCTATCTCATCAAGACACTCTAAGCTCTTTAAAACACAATCTGTGTCCTCATTTACACTGTAAATGCAAACATGGTATTTAATTAAAAATAGTAAATTGACTTAAATCAGTTTTCATCAAATAGTGATTAAGACTCACTTTTAGTAAGTTACTTGTAATTTGTGGTCAAAAAATCTCAGTAGCTCAGTTAACTTGAGCTCGTTTCATTTAGAAAAAGTAAGTTTTTGATAAGTGTGAACAAATCCCGTATCATATCGCGATAAGAAGACATCTCGCGCATGCTCAGAATAGAACCACACACGCACACTGCGCATGCCTCATTTTTGAGCGCGTTTCACTCTTCTCTTGGGAAATATCGTAACAGATACCAGTAAGTATGTTTTTTTAATCATAATGTATGAAGTTGGTATTAAAATGTTTTTTAACAGGCGATGTTGGTGTGCATTTCTCGCAGAAATATGGGTATTGTCTCAGCTCGTGTTAGCTAACGGTAGAGCTAGCCAACTAATGATATTTAACATAAACCTAGCTAGTGGCAATATTCCACAATATAATTTTAAATTTTCGTTTGAGGCAATTGTGCTCGCGCGTGCCGTGGTGGAAGTTAAAGAGTTAAGTTAAGAGTCGCAGGGAGAAAGAAAGGTGGGGGCACACGCGGGGTGTCTTCCCCCAGTTGCTTCTTAGCAGCTAAGCTAAGAGGATACACGAGTGAGTCGCACAGACTGCAAACACTTAAAAAAATAATAGCAACCTGAACCAAACGTTTGGTTCTGCTGCCCCTTGGCTTGTTGATCACGGATCAGACAGGCCACCAGCAAACCTCCCATTAATCAGTCTGCTCAACAACTACTAGCTAGCTTCTGTTAGCTGTGCAAAGGGTCCCTGTGTGAAACGGTGAGCATCTTCTTCTTTCGGCTTTTCCCTTTTCAGGGGTCACCACAGCGAGTCATCCTCCTCCACCTCACTCTGTCCTCTGCATCCTCTGTCCTCACTCCAACTACCTTCATGTCCTCTCTAACTGCATCCATATATCTCCTCTTTGTCTTTTTCCTGGCAGCTGCATTTGTACTCGGACCCACACAAATATCTGAGCTTGACATGTAATGAATAAGTGATTATTCTCATGTGTAATGTAATTCGAACTGTAAAACTAAAATAGTTTTTTTCTTAATTTTCTAATTTATAACCACAAGTCTGGTTAATGTTATTACAGGAAATCCCTGTTTGGAAAAGCATCTTCAAGCTTGAAGAATGGCAGGCACAATTCCCTTTATTGGTGACGCTTCATGTGAGTAAAATCCATCACCATTAAATGACTTATTCATTTATCTATTCATCTTAAACATCAGAATGAATGTGTCATAAGGCCCTCTCACACTTGAACGTTTTAGACAACTCATGCCAACTTGTGAAAATTTAGGAGATATCTATAGTGCAGCTATGTTTACTCTTTAAGATTTTTATTCCTGTTAATGTGACGAGACATTTCCATTTATTAACAGATGACAGCATTGATGAAACATACGGTGTGAATGTGCAGTTTGAATCTGATGAAGAGGTAAAGGTTTTTTTTCATGATATTATATTCCTTTTTGTTCTCAGCTTTCTGCACAACGAACTTACCCTCACTGAAAAAAAGATTCACCTGATTTTGAATTTCACTGATGAAAGTTATTGTAAATTTTGTCCCCAGAAGCTTTGGAACATCCAGTTGTTTGTGCTCAAAATAAATTATAAAAGTAATCATTTTTCTGGTTTGCAGGAAGGAGATGAAGACCAGTTTGGAGAAGTACGAGATGAACACTCAGATGAATATGGTGAAGGAGATATATTATTATTAATAATAATTAATATTTTGAAATTGTTTGTGTTTTTTCACACGCACAGTTCAGTATTGTACCATGCTGACGAGTGCTCAGAGTGAAACAGAAAAGGAACGTATCATAGGGAAAATGGAGTCGGATCAGGAGCTGTCAAAGATCCTCTACCAGCTTCAGGAGACCGAGAAGGAGGACATAATTTGGGTAAGTCAGAGTCAGAGAGTCTTTATTGTCATTTGCACCGCATGTGGTACATGTGATGAAAACGAGATTATGTACACGGGGTCCCAGTTACATCCAACAACAAATGCAAGAGAAAAACAGTAATAACATCTAGAATTAACTAAGAAAAACATCAACTAGTAATACACTAAGCCTAATATAGTGGAAATAAACAGCAGCACGAACATGAGTTTGTATGAGCAGATGGTCACAGATGAACACAGCAACAAGAAAACAGATCAGCATCAGCACAATGTGATATTTTGCAGTGTTTATTTTTTATTTTATTTATTCATGAGTCTAACAGCCTCAGGGTAGAAGCTGTTCCTCAGTCTAGTGGTTCTACATTTGATGCTCCTCAACCTCCGTCCTGAGGGGAGTGGGGCAAAGAGTGAGTGTGCTGGGTGAGTGAGGTCTTTCATGATGCAGGTGTCTCTCTTCCTGCATCTGGAGGTGTAAATGTCTGTGATGGTGGGGAGACTGACTCCAACATCTTCTGTGCAGCCTTCACCACTCTCTGTAGAGCTTTCCTCTCTTCAACTGTGCAGCCTCCATGCCACACGTTGATGCTGGAGCACAGGACGCTCTCCACTGCACACCTGTAGAACGAGGTGAGAACTGGGCTGCTCAGACCAGCTCGTCTCAGCCGTCTGAGGAAGTAGAGTCTCTGATGACCTTTCTTGATCAGGCTGGTGGTGTTGTTGCTCCAGCTGAGGTTATCATTCATGTGTACACCCAAGTATTTGTAGCTGGAGACCACTTCCACTGCAGACCCACCTATTTTCAGTGGGGCGTGGGTGTGTTTGTTCCTTCTGAAGTCCACAATCATCTCCTTTGTCTTCTTCACATTCATGTGAAGATTATTCTCTAAGACATACCGGTAAATGTACGTACATGTACATACCGGTACATGTACATACATGTACATACCGGTACGTGTACATACATGTACATACCGGTACGTGTACATACATGTACATACCGGTACGTGTACATACATGTACATACCGGTACGTGTACATACATGTACATACATGTACATACCGATATGTGTACATACGTGTACATACATGTACATACATGTAAATACTGGTATGTGTACATACATGTACATACATGTACATACCGGTACGTGTACATACATTTACATACCGGTACGTGTACATACATGTACATACCGGTACGTGTACATACATGTACATACCGGTACGTGTACATACATGTACATACCGGTACGTGTACATACATGTACATACCGGTACATGTACATACATGTACATACTGGTACATGTACATACGTGTACATACCGGTACGTGTACATACGTGTACATACCGGTACGTGTACATACGTGTACGTGTACATACGTGTACATACGTGTACATACGTGTACATACCGGTACGTGTACATACGTGTACGTGTACATACGTGTACATACCGGTACGTGTACATACGTGTACATACCGGTACGTGTACATACGTGTACATACCGGTACGTGTACATACGTGTACATACCGGTACGTGTACATACATGTACATACCGGTACGTGTACATACATGTACATACCGGTACGTGTACATACATGTACATACCGGTATGTGTACATACGTGTACATACATGTACATACCGGTACGTGTACATACGTGTACATACATGTACATACCGGTACATGTACATACGTGTACATACATGTACATACCGGTACGTGTACATACGTGTACATACGTGTACATACCCGTACGTGTACATACGTGTACATACATGTACATACCCGTACGTGTACATACGTGTACATACATGTACATACCGGTACGTGTACATACGTGTACATACATGTACATACCGGTACGTGTACATACATGTACATACGGTACGTGTACATACATGTACATACCGGTACGTGTACATACATGTACATACATGTACATACCGGTACGTGTACATACATGTACATACATGTACATACCGGTACGTGTACATACATGTACATACCGGTACTGTACATACATGTACATACCGGTACGTGTACATACATGTACATACCGGTACGTGTACATACATGTACATACCGGTACGTGTACATACATGTACATACCGGTACGTGTACATACATGTACATACCGGTACGTGTACATACATGTACATACCGGTACGTGTACATACATGTACATACCGGTACGTGTACATACACGTACATACCGGTACGTGTACATACACGTACATACCGGTACGTGTACATACACGTACATACCGGTACGTGTACATACACGTACATACCGGTACGTGTACATACACGTACATACCGGTACATATAAATACATAAATATATATACACATACATTTACATACGTATGTATGTATGTAGTATGTATGTAGATGGCCTCGTTCATAGGAACGATGGTTTGAGAGAGGAGTAAAGGAGGCCATCTTTGTGAAAAGAAACCGTCCATCATTAAAAAGGGGTGGAGGCCTCCTGGTTCAACTGTCCCCCTCCTACAATGCTGTTATTGCTAGTATCACTCAGCCCTCTGTGAATAGCAAACAACCATCAGGGTACTAACGATCCATCGTTAGGCTGATGGTCCTCCTTGATCATGGGAGCAGCTGGTTTTGTTTGTCATCAGAAAACTGGTTGATCCACTGAGAGGGTGCTATTTATAAGACTAAGCTGAATACAGCAGCTCAGACTGAGGAAGTCTTTCAGACGAAAGACGAAACATTTCTACTTTTTTGTTTTGTTTTGTTTTTTGAATGTCCAGAGGACCAGACTTAGCTTTTTTAAATATGTATTTTACTTTACTGAAACTTCAAAATAATTATAATGGTCGTCTTTTCTTTTAACAGGTGTTTTTTTCGGATAAATCCAGAAAAGGGAACCAAAGTGGAGAACAAAAACTCAAAGCGTCGTCTCAACCTGAACCCCCGAGTCCTCACCCTGATACAGGAACTCACCGATCACGAGTGGTGTGACACCTAAATAAGGACTCTCTCTGTGGACTCTAACTTGTTCAATGAAGAGGTACTGCAAGTTTTTGCTTTTTGGACTGTTAGCAGGAAAAAAATATTTGAAGTTTCTGCTCTGTGGACTGTTCATTGAAGAAGCACTGCAAGTTTTTGTTTTGTGGACTGTTAGCAGGAAAAAAATATTTGAAGTTTCTGCTCTGTGGACTGTTCATTGAAGAAGCACTGCAAGTTTTTGTTTTGTGGACTGTTAGCAGGAAAAAAAATATTTGAAGTTTCTGCTCTGTGGACTGTTCATTGAAACACCACAAGTTTTTGTTTTTGGACTGTTCTGTTGGAGAAAAGGTACCGGTACTACAAGTTGTTGCTTTGTGGACGGTTGACGTATTGCACATTTTTGCCTAAATTTCCACATTTCCACATTTTTGTTTAAAGTATTAAGACAACTGCTAAAAATGTAAACATTTACATTTAATTTATTTTAAGCTTTTTACCTGGCATTTGGTACATTTTGTTAATTGAAAACTGTCTTGACTAAAAGAGGCTAATCTTCAGTTTTTGATTGTGGATTAAGTCAGAGTTGCTGAATTGTTTAAAATGGTGACAATAAATTTTTCAAAAGTGATATGTACCTCTCATTCCATGATGTTACATTTTGCATGTTTTGTAATGACAGTACAGTCATCAGGCAGTCAGAATGCTAAACACTCTGCCTGCTCTGCCTCCCCTCCCATTTGAACTGCCTTAACACTAAAACTTTCTCACATATTATCACTCAACACAAAGTTTTTAACACTAGACTCTGTGTCATCAAACGGGTTATTCACTAAACTCTCGGTCATGTGCTCATACAGTTTGCACTACTTCTCATACTTGCACTAATGTCTGTATTACATCACTGCCTATAATCATAATACTGTTTACATTCTCTGTTTACATTTATTAATACTGTTTACTTTTATTACTACTGCTTACATGTAATTACTACTGTTTACATTTATTTACACTACTCTAATATCTACACCACTGCTGGTACATATACAGTGTGCTCTGAACGGTCTTATTTAGGGATGCCCAATGTGCCTTACTGCATATGCCACTTTTTGCCTCTACAACAACATCAACTACTACCTCATACATATACTGTGTACATTGACTCATACGCTGCTTTGCCACTTTGCAAATGTCAATGCTAGAAACCTTTAGTTTATTTTAGTTATACTTTTTATACTCTTTTTTTATACTAGTATGCAAAAACTCAGGACAATATTATGTTCATTAAATGTTTAATGTTTTAGTTTTAGAGTTGGTGTAAATTTTCATACTCTTATACCACTATGCAAAAAACTCAGGACAGTGTTAGTTTTACTATTTTATGCTTATGTCTATTATTATATGTTTCAGTGTTTCAATGTTTAGATGTTTACTGTTGCACCGAGGGACTGAGAGAAACGCAATTTCGGTCCTGTGTATGTCCTGCACTGTACATATTGCAGATCTGACAATAAAGTGACTTTGACTTTGACTTTGACTNGCATGTTTTGTAATGACAGTAGTAGTACTGGTAGTCAGTTAGCGGGTTTAAAAAGTAACTCTTACCATTTAATTTGATTATTATTAGCGATGAACCAAATACACAAAATATCCTTTATTTTACATACAAAATTTTACTGTGGTTTTACCAGTTTAAATTAGTTTTTTGTTTGATATTTTCCCAGTTAATTTAGCCAGTTGTTGATGTACTAAAAACATTTATTAGAGGTAAGAAATACAGGAAAGGGTCTTCTTATGCAGAACAAAACTGTAAAATTAACGTTTAAAAATGAGTTGTAGGTATTTAGTAATTCTAAGTGGGGTTAAATATACATCAGTCCACACAAATAAAAAAAAAATAAGTTAACACTAAGCATGGCTAATGAGTTATCTGAACTTATTTTTTTGTATTAGTTGTACTACTTGATTTAGTACTGCAAACTTAAAAAAGATTAGCTTTTCTTACTCACTAATCTTAAGACTACTTTGCTTAATTTTTTTGAGGCAACGACTTTGCGTACTTTTTTAAAGTAAGGTCAACTAATTGGATCTTACAGTGTACCCATTCATACAGCACTCTGCTAGATCTGTACAAAGAATAATCAGTACTTTATCACATTCATACACTGATGGGAAACACATCAGAGGCAATGAGGCTGAAGAGGATTATTATTTAATACGTGTAAATAAATGTCTAAAAAATAAAGTAATGTATGTAAATAGTTCATTTTTTTAGACATTTATTTTGTAGAGTTACAGCTGTTTGTTAATAAATGTTGCTATGTGACAACTGGGACAAAGCTTTGACTCAGAAATATATTGTTATTCTTTTATGGAAAGAAAATTATATTGAGATATATATCGCATATCGCGATATATCAAAACAATATCGAGATATGAATTTTTGTCCATATCGCCCAGCCCTAACTTAACAGACGTAACGAGAAGCAAAAACTAGAGTCTGATTTTCTTTGCTAATGTGTTTCATCCTACTCTGAAGCAGAATCAAATAAAATGGCTAGCTTATATTTTAAGTAGCTACTTACTGGAAGTTAGTAGTTTGTGCAGCAGTGAGTGACACACGGCTCACTTACCACCTCAAGCGGCTCAGCCGGAGCCTCTGACCGTTACCGCCCCGGCACTGTTGTTCCTCCTAAGGGGGGGCAAAATGGCGGGTTTCTCTCTCTCTTTTTTGCCTTTTTATATTTATATTGTTTAAATACACAGTTTCCTTTATTGAATTATTGGGGGGACAAATCTACACTTCCCCAAGGTCTGGACCTCCACCCAGATCTACGCCCCTCGCAATGTCATCTGGACCAGAGAGGACAAGGATAGCCCAAGTTGTTATCAACGCTCCGTTCAGAAGCCTGCATCACTGATGGTATGGGGTTGCATGAGCGCTTGTGGCATGGGCAGCTTGCATGTCTGGAAAGGCACCATTAATGCAGAGAACTATGTTCAGGTTCTAGAACAACATATGCTCCCATCTAGACGTCATCTCTTTCAGGGAAGACCCTGCATTTTTCAACAAGATAATGCCAGACCACATTCTGCAGCAATCACAACATCATGGCTACGTAGGAGAAGGATCCGGGTACTGAAATGTCCAGCCTGCAGTCCAGATCTTTCACCTATAGAGAACATTTGGTGCATCATAAAGAGGAAGGTGTGACAAAGAAGGCCCAAGACGATTGAACAGTTAGAGGCCTGTATTAGACATGAATGGGAGAGCATTCCTATTTCTAAACTTGAGAAACTGGTCTCCTCTGTCCCCAGACGTCTGTTGAGTGTTGTAAGAAGAAGGGGGGATGCCACACAGTGGTAAAAATGGACTTGTCCCAACTTTTTTGGGATTTGTTGACGCCATGAAATTTTGAAACAACATATTTTCCCTTAAAATGATACATTCTCTCAGTTTAAACTTTTGATCTGTGATTTGTGTTCTATTCTGAATAAAATATTAGATGTTGGCACCTCCACATCATCACATTCAGTTTTTATGCACAATTTGTTTAATGTCCCAACTTTTTCGGAATCCGGTTTGTACTTGATTTATAAATTATATATTTTATTCATTATATAACCCTATTATTTCAATTCCTATATCCTTTATTTTTACTTTTCATACTTTTTGTGCGTTCACAATATATTTTACTGATATCTTACATCACTGATATCTTTATCACCCAACAGACAAAAAAAAAAAACATTCAGAATGACAGAAATCCATCCCAGGGATGGAAACTTTAATCCGTGAAACTGCAACTAAAATCATCCATCCATTATCTTTTACCCGCTTCTTCCATTTTTAAGTTACGGGGTCGCCGGTGTTACACCATATTCTGTGACCTTTCGTATATTGTGACCATAGGGGGCGCTGTTGCATTTTTACATCATACAGTACTTTGCAACACTGAACACTAACACTCAGAGCCATATAAAGTGAGAGTTGCGACACTTCCATAGACTTCCGTTGTAAGAATGGAATGCGGAAGTCACGTGGGTCATGGAGGGGGCGATTCGTTCCATGGCTGTTTTACAGTCTGACTCTGCCTGCAGTAGCGCTCAGTCGCCGCCAGAGGGCGCAGCTCCACAAGGTTTCCATAGCCGTTGTTTGGAACGATTGACCGCCTATCGGCGACTTCAAAGAGTGTCAGAACTCTCTATATATGGCTCTGCTAACACTGTCGTATTCTGTTACGTCTATATTTCCATCATAATCATGATTTTAGTGGGCAGATGTTAATTTTTTTACTTTTTGGAGGAATGAGGCTGACTCTCTCTCCTTCCTCCAAAGAATAAAAAGTAAAATCTGATCACTATCATGACTATTCTGAAAATATAGATGGTAACACAATATGTTAGTGTTAATCAAATATTTATTTATACAATTTATTCATTTTAAAATACAATACAAACAATCCCATAAACGATAAGAATACAAAATGTAAAAAAATGAAAGGTAGCAGAAAGAAGAAAAAAATCTTATCTGCCCCCTTTTTCAAACAATTAGTTCAAACAATAATAAAGTAGCAGAACAAAATGAATAACTCTTTCTAAATTTTCTAACTCTAATACATTACACATTAAGCTACTTCATATAATATATTTTTTAACAAATATGGCAAAGTATGATGTAAAAATGCAACAGCGCCCCCTATGTCACAATATACGATAGGTCACAGAATATGGTGCAACACCGGTGCCCATGTCCAGCAATCCTGTGCGAGGTACACCCTGGACAAATCGCAAATCCAACTAAAATCATCACTGAAAAGCTGTTTAAATACAAACCTAATCTGCCATGCAGAACGTTTGTGTTGAAAACAGCACCTTGGGTTTTGTTGTGTTGCAGTTTGTCCTTTAAACGACATCGTTCCTCTGCATCTGTTGTTTCCAGAAACTCGGACATTTCTTCAGCAGCCACTTCCTCTCGTTGTTCAGCCTGATGTCTCCTCATCTCTGTTAGACAAAGTTTCCTTTAAATAACAGTTTCGGAACGGGTACAGACGAACTGAAATCAAGAAAATGAAACGTTACAGAAAATTAAATAGTCTAAAAGTACAGCCTCACATTTCCAATCTCCGTTAGCGTAAAAGAAGTACTTCCGGACACTTCTTCTTCTTGTGTTGTTTTAGCTGTGCAGCGGTATTATTTGCTCAGCAGCGACGCAATCTGTTTAAGAGTAGAACTGCAGTGAGTGCAGCACGTCAGAAGGACAGAAAACTTGTGACTGCGGAAAAAGTAGAAAGTAGAAGAGAAATACAGTATAGTACATGTATATATTTTTTGAAACCTCATCACCTTGTAGGTTCTATTTTATTGTGGTTGGAAAATAATAGTTTGGTGCATTACGGCCACCAACTGGTGTGGAGTGTGTGGTTTATCATGTGTATCGTAATAATATCTCTATTAATCAAGTTCGTCTTGCTTTGTTTTTAAATCTAATTATAATTTATACATGTTTGCTCTATAAATTCTTTAAAAAAAAAAAATGTATATATATATATATATATACATATATACATA
>JBBPBX010094701.1:0-13329 GCA_038048925.1 Garcialebias charrua
AATATATATGTATTGGTGTGTGTGTGTGTGTGTTGGGTGCAATGCGCAAAGTGCAGAGATGCACGGTTTGCGTGTGTGCGCGCGCGCACGCACAGACAAGTTTCTCTTCAAAACTGTCTGTCAAAGCAAAACCAAAAAACGCCCACAAACTTTGAACCAATCACACGCTGCGAGCCGCATCCTCCGTGTCTCGGAGTTCTGACGGGGCCATGTTCAAGACAGCTGTCACCGGGGGATCGCAGCGGGACTGCAGACAGAAGTTGCACAACCTTTTTTCACTCAACGGGGGGTAAAAGACGTAAGACAAGAAGTATAAACCAGCCTTTAGTAGTCTAGCTTTTCTACTGCGATGCCCACCCTCACTCTCCACACTAGCAACACCCTAATTGTACTAAAATGAATTGTTCTTGTTTCCAATATAAAGACTTTTAGAAATGGATGTCCCAGTAAAATAATTCACAGATACAGCCAGTGTTGTCTGAATATGTTTACAGGGAATAACAAATGTGAAATCTGGGGGGAAAAAATCCTGACTCTGTCTTGTGTGCTCTGATGTGGATGTACTGCGAAGTTTATTGGAGGTCCTGAAACAACTTTTCTAGAACACATATTTTTATCTTGCCTCTTTGGCCAATATGGCAGTTTGAAATCAGGCTGGCTGCTTACTGCAAAACCACATGTTTATTTTTTTTCTGTCATTTTTAGGCTGTATTTATTTTTATTGTGTTGTGGACTAAGCTAAATTTAATTTTAAAATATGGATACATCTGATCTCATCATGCAGCAAGGAAGCAACTGGGTATAGGTCTGAGAGCCTAAAGTGTGGTTATGTACTGACTCCTGAATGTGCTTGTATTTGATTTTTATGTATTTTTGCTGCTCCTTTGTTAAATGTGGGAAAATCTGAAACATTGTCATTACATTACATTACAGGTCTCTCTTGAAAATGAGTTCTCGTGGCTCAATGAGACTACGGTATCTGTATAAATAAAGGGTAAATGGAAAGAAAAAAGAACAAATGGAAACACTTGATCTTAGTTAAGTCACATCAGCTATTTTTTTTAATTGAAGGTTTCCAAGAAACATCATTATATCAGAGGACCAGACTTAGCTTTTTTGGATTTTTCTACCTGGATTATTGAGCATGCATCAGGGTATCATTATATCTCAAAGTCAAAGTTATTTGTCATTCGCACCACATGTGGTACATGTGGTGGAACAAAATTGTGTACACAGGGTCCTAAAACCAGATCAGTCCTGATCGGAGCACGTCATTAGATCGTCCTCTGAGAGACACAAACGGATCTTTGAGAGAATTTTTTGAAGAAAGACAAACAGAAGTTGTTCCTCTGAGACAGCTGAAGGTTGAAGTGTTGCTTCAAGTGTTTTTTGTGAATCTCTGAACCCTGAGCAGACTCAAAGATGTCACTGACGTCTGACTCAAACACTTGGGACACAGCAGGTAAAATCATTTCTGCTTTGACTGAAAATATCTGCTGTGAAAACAAAGTTGAATCATGATGGCAGCAGTAAAAGTGCTCTTTAAAGCTGCACACGTTAGATTTCTGTTGGATCGTGACAGAAATATTGTAAAGAATTGATTTCAGCAGCATTTGCTGGTTAAAGTCAGAGTCACTTTAACATGTTTCCTCTTTCTCACGTCACTTTTACTCAAATAAATGTAGTAAAATGATAAGAAATATGTTATTGTGTGATAAACATGAAGTTTACAAATAAATCCTTGACCAGCCTTATCTTTATATCAGATTTAAACAGTTACATCCAAACTATACTCCTTTTTTAAACATAAAACAAAATGTTCCTTCTTGTATGTCTCTTTTAAACAACAACAATAAAATGGAAACATTAAAATGAGGTTTTAGGATGTTTCATGGCTCAAAGTGAGTTTTGATCAGTTTCTGCTCCAGTCTTTAGACTGTGGTCAGGTGCTGTTTAGATCTCAGGGCTCTTGTGTTTTTCTGCCTGTTGTTTTGGGGTTTGTTGAACTCTGCTGGTTTTAAAAATGCTTTATAAATAAAGTTGTTCTGATTTGATTGATCAGTTTATAATCTACACGTCCTTCTAAAAAGAATTAGCATATTGTGATAAAGGTCATTATTTTCCATAATGTAATGATAAAAATGATACTTTCATATATTTTAGATTCATTGCACACCAACTGAAATCTTTCAGGTCTTTTATTGTTTTAATACTGATGATTTTGGCATACAGCTCATGAAAACCCAAAATTCATGTCTCAAAAAATTAGCATATTTCATCCGACCAATAAAAGAAAAGTGTTTTTAATAAAAAAAGTCAACCTTCAAATAATTATGTTCAGTTATGCACTCAATACTTGGTCGGGAATCCTTTTGCAGAAATGACTGCTTCAATGCGGCGTGGCATGGAGGCAATCAGCCTGTGGCACTGCTGAGGTGTTATGGAGGCCCAGGATGCTTCGATAGCGCAGCTCATCCAGAGTGATGGGTCTTGCGTCTCTCAACTTTCTCTTCACAATATCCCACAGATTCTCTGGGGTTCAGGTCAGGAGAGTTGGCAGGCCACAGTAATACCATGGTCAGTAAACCATTTACCAGTGGTTTTGTGAGCAGGTGTCAGGTCGTGTTGAAAAATGAAATCTTCATCTCCATAAAGCTTTTCAGCAGATGGAAGCATGAAGTGCTCCAAAATCTCCTGATAGCTGGCTGCATTGACCCTGCCCTTGATAAAACACAGTGGACCAACACCAGCAGCTGACATGACACCCCAGACCATCACTGACTGTGGGTACTTGACACTGGACTTCTGGCATTTCCTTCTCCCCAGTCTTCCTCCAGACTCTGGCACCTTGATTTCCGAATGACATGCAAACTTTGCTTTCATCTGAAAAAAGTACTTTGGACCACTGAGCAACAGTCCAGTGCTGCTTCTCTGTAGTCCAGGTCAGAAGCTTCTGCCGCTGTTTCTGGTTCAAAAGTGGCTTGACCTGGGGAATGCGGCACCTGTAACCCATTTCCTGCACACACCTGTGCACGGTGGCTCTGGAATCGGCCCTTCTCCACAATCTTCCTCAGGGTCCGGTCACCTCTTCTCGTTGTGCAGCGTTTTCTGCAACACTTTTCCCTTCCCACAGACTTCCCACTGAGGTGCCTTGATATAGCACTCTGGGAACAGCCTATTCGTTCAGAAATTTATTTCTGTGTCTTACCCTCTTGCTTGAGGGTGTCAATGATGGCCTTCTGGACAGCAGTCAGGTCAACAGTCTTACCCATGATTGTGGTTTTGAGTAATGAACCAGGCTGGGAGTTTTTAAAAGCCTCAGGAATCTTTTGCAGGTGTTTAGAGTTCATTTGTTGATTCAGATGATTAGGTTAATGGTAAATGGAGCTTACTTATATAGTGCTTTCCAGCCCCCTATGAGGGGCCCCAAAGCACTTCACAGTACCAGCCATCCATGATGGAAACATCATGTAAATTCCATTAAAACAAAACTATTAGATCAATTGCAGTACTGTATAAAGTCAGGGATTTTTTAATTGCTAAAGCTCTGTATATGTTGTATAACACAATCATTGTTCCACATTTAATCTATTGTATTGAGGTTTGGGGAAAAGCGTGCAAAACAATTACAAAGCCTGTTTTTATTTTACAAAAGAGAGCTGTAAGAGTAATCACCAGAAAACATTTCAGTCACCCATCAAACACCTTGTTTCTTCAGCTAAATTTATTGAAATTCCAGGAATTGGTAGAATATAGTATTTTATCAGTTATGTATAGGGCTCATAATAACACATTACCTTTAAATATCCAAAGAAATTTTATAAAAAGACAAAGTTATTACAATCTCAAAGGGACAGAGATATTCATCAAACCACAATTCAGAACCAGCTTAAAGGGACGGTCTACCTCAATTCAGGGAGTTCGATTGTGGAATGCTCTGGAGAGTGATGTTAAAAATGCAAAATCAATGTATACATTTAAGAAAAAGGTCAAAAAGGACTTGCTCAAAAACTATATATGATGTACTTAGTGTGTTTGTGTATTACAGTTAGAAAAATTAAGTAGAGTTATTCATTTTGTGATGTAGTTTGTGTATTACAGTTAGAAAAATTAAGTAGAGTTATTCATTTTGTGATGTAGTTTGAAGGTTATCATTGTTTGAACAAACTGTGAAATAAGGGGCAGATATAATAAGATTTCATCTTCTTTCTGCTCCCTTCATTTTATCCTACTTGTATCTGATGAAACTGTTTTGTATTGTTCTTTTAAAATGAATAAATAAACATAAAATCAAATCCACACATTCATACACCCAGTAGCGGTAGTCTGCCATGCAAGGCGCTGCCAGTCCTACCGGGAGCAACTCGGGGTTAAGTGTCTTGCCCAGGGACACAACGAGGTATGCAGTACTGTAAGTGGCGGATCGAAGCCTGGACCTTCCGGTCCTGAGCCGGCTGCCCTGCCTCTACACCAGCTCGGGCCACAATAGCTCGTTTAGAGAACCTTTTCATGATAGGCTACACGCTAACTTTTTGAGATAGGAATTTTGGGTTTACATGAGCTGTATGCCAAAATCATCAGTATTAAAACAATAAAAGACCTGAAATATTTCAGTTGGTGTGCAATGAATCTAAAATATATGAAAGTTTCATTTTTATCATTATGGAAAATAATTACCTTTATCACAATATGCTAATTTTTTGAGAAGAACATGTATAAATAGATAAGATGAATATCTGACCCAGTTGTTTTAGTCTTTTTCTAAGCTCACGGCTGAACGTCAGGACTTCATCACTGTCTTTGTACTTTATTGTTGTTTATTTGCTGAATAAATGTGATTTGATGTGTGTGTGGTTTAAATGAGTCTGGAGGGACAAAGAAAGTGAACTTGAATGTTTCTCTGTCCACAGTCTCACTCACTGAACCACCGGACATCCAGGTTGGTGAAACTTTGCTCGGCGGCTCCTCTCATTACTCCGTCCTGGAGTTTATTGGTGAAGGTAGTTTTGGCAAAGTGGCCAAATGCCTGAACCTGAAGGCCAAAAAGAGCGTGGCCGTTAAGATCCTGAAGAAGGATTGTGATGCTGCCCCTGATGAAGAGGTTCATCCAGACTTCTGCTCTTTATATTTCAGTCTTTTTCTTCCTGCTCTGGTTGAATATGCACCATGAGCTGCTGCTGTTTGGTTAGATCATCTAGTTGGTGTCCTCTTGTTCTCCCAGGTGTTCATGATGAACATGATCAGTGTCCTGAACACAGACCAGTGTAACCTGGTCCAGTTCTATGAGCACTTTGAGTACTTGGGCCAGACCTGTCTCGCCTTCGAGATGCTGGACAGGACTCTTTTCGACCTGCTGGATGCAGTAGACTGGACTCCCCTGAAAACCAGTGTGATCCGCCCCATAGCGCAGCAGGTTTGTGTTCTTCTAATGCAGAAGCAGAATCTGTTGATCCGTATATTTGGATCAGCTCCTCACAGCTGTGGTTGAAACTCTCCATCTGATTTGATGTTTGCTGTGGCTGCAGCTGTTGGTGGCCCTGGACGCCCTGCAGGATCTTGGTGTCCTGCACACTGATGTTAAACCAGACAACGTCATGTTTGTTGATTTGATCAAGCAGCCTCTTCGGGTCAAACTAATAGACTTTGGTCAAGCCATCCCAGCCTCCCAGATCCATCCTGGACTGACTCTTCAGCCAGTCGGCTACAGGTGGATTTAGCCTCCATTGTTCAGTTTTGAATGTGGACGAGCTGTCTGTTGAAACCTTCATGTTGGTCCTCAGAGCTTTGCAGACAGTCATGTTCCTGTCTTTGTCCTCCTCAGGTCTCCAGAAGTGTTCCTCGGCCTCCCCTTCACTGCAGCTGTGGATGTGTGGGGGCTCGGCTGCCTTTTGGCCTTTCTCTACCTGGCTGACCACCTGTTTCCTGTCACATGTGAATATCAGGCGGTAAGTGAGCTGCAGCAGACATCCAGAGCTGAGTGGAAACATGCTGCTGATGTGACTGTATGTTGTGTCTGTAGATGAGCTGCATGGTGAAACTTGTGGGTCAGCCAGAGGACCACAAAACCACGGGGTTTTGCGTGGAAAGTGACGTGCGCAATGTTTTTGTGCGTGCGCACAAAAACATTGCGCACGTCACTTTCCACGCAAAACCCCGTATGTATCAAAACTGAAATGAACGTGAATATCTGCGCATCCACGTACATTTCCACGCCAGCTCCCCTGCTTGCGTACGCACGTTTCTGTGGTTCTTGTTCCTTTGGCGACACTTACAGGTGCTTCTGAAAAACTGAAGCCCCACAGTCTGTGGTTAGAGCGGCTTGAGACCTTTCTTTTCAACCGAGCATACTCTTCCTCCTCATGATTCTACTTTTGATCTTAGTTGATACTGTTGTTGATTTTAACTGTTTTATTATTTGTTTTATCGACATTTAATTCTGTTGCACTTTGTAGCACTTTGAGATTTCCATTAATGAAAGGTGCGTTATAAATTGAATTCATTATTATTATTATTATTATTATTATTATTATTATTATTATTATTATTACTATTAACTGTTCATGATGTGAAAATGATTAATATTCCCACCAAACACACGATTAACAAGTACATCCACATGGACGCGCAAAGTTGTGCAAAAAATAAATGTAACAGGAACGGATACATTCAGCCTTACTGGAGGATATAGATAGTGTAACACGCAGAGCATTTATTTATAAACAGATATAATTCTCTGATCTAGGATATGGCTTATCAGCCGTTTTCAGAAATAATCATTTTTCAGTTTGGCACTGCTGCGCACTGAACACAGGGGCCGCGCATCACGCGTGCACGTGCAGAAACTGGGGTTCCACAGGAGCTTAGAGGGAGCTGGCAGGTCGATCAGGGCTGTGCCAGTCCAGTCCACACAAAGCCGATTCATGTCCAATGGAATGGTCTCATCCATATGATCCCAAAGGCTGAGTTATGGTCGCGCTTTGAGCGCGCGTGCACCCTCGCCGGTGTTACACGGCAGTGGAGGTGTGTCATTATCTGTGTTTATTGTAGATGTCTCCAAAATGACACGTGAAAGTACACCATTTATAACTTGTATGGGAGTAAAAGCTTCACAGACAAACAGATTGCGCACAAGGCTGCAGCGCGCGCTTTGGAGACTCCAACATCACGTCATGTCATGAAAAGTCTCCACTGAGACGCAGAGACTCGTTTCTTCATATCATCTATTAAATAAACGAAGATCTATGTTCTAGCAAACATCCAAGTAAGTTCCTCTGTGTTTACAGTAATTATGGTAATTAACTCGTGCGCAAAGTTAATATTTTCACTCAGAATGAATGAATGAGCCGGTGGCGCACCTGACAGCAGCGTGCGCGCACACGAATACCGGCACACAATCACTCGTTCTTTGCGTGATGAACACAGTTTATTACTATTCTTACTTAGGATGTTTGTCCTCACTCATATTATATTAAATCCATTGTTTTCCTGAATCTAGAAATGATTTCTGATCGCGCAGGGATCAAACAAACATGTCCTTCACACATGCAGGAAGTAATTTGCATCTGTTTAACATATGTAAATGTAGGCGTGTCAGGGGAGGTGTCTCACGTGCGCTCAGTTCCACGTTCATTGTGATGTACAAAAGGAATGTGCGTGGATACCGGTGTACGCACAGCTTGATAAATCTGGATTCTTTTGTGCGTAGACACTTTTCTGGATTTGACCGTACGTCGCTTTTCAGTAAGAAATCCACGCAAGTCTTTGATACATGAGGCCCCAGGGGCCTCATGTATCAACCGTGCGCACGCACAAAAACATTGCGCACGTCACTTTCCACGCAAAGTGGCGTATGTATCAAATCTGATATGAACGGGAATATCTGCGCATCCACGTACAAATCCACGGCTGCTCCCCTGCTTGCGTACGCACGTTTCTGTGGTTATTGTTCCTTTGGCGACACTTACAGGTTATTCAGAGAAACTGTGTCCATGATATGAAAATAATCATAAATCCCACCAAACACACATGATTAACAATTATTACATCCACATGGACGCAATTAGATGAGTGGATATAAAAGCATGCGCCAAATAGTGGCAACGATATTGACAACAATGAGATGTGATTTCTTTAAATAAGAAGTTAACCAAGCTGTACCAACACGCCTACGTTTAGGTCAGTGTGTAGCGCGGTTGCCTTTAGTTCCAAAGGTCATGAGTTCGAATCTCGCATGGTACAACGTTTCTCTTTTTTTTTTTTCGTTCCAGATTTAAATACACATGAAAACTATTTACAAAACAAGAAATCGTCTGCTTCCTTTCATTTCATGTATTGTTCTATTTCTTGTTGTTTTATTAAATAGTTGTCCTGTGTTCTTTAAATCTGGAATGAAAAAAAAAAACGTTGTACCAAGGGGGAGTCGATCTCACGACCTTTGGGACGAAGGGCGGGCGCGCTCACCACTAACCTATACAGGCATGTTAGAGCAGATGGGTCAACTTCTTGTTTAAAAGTGGATGGTATGTTTTGCGCTAGGCGTGCCGAATAAAACCTTTTTCCGTGCTTCTCTGCCTCACTCAGAAGTGATTCCTGTTCACAGTCCGTGAAGTTCCTCTTTTTTCCACGTTCCGACATGATTTGCAATGGAGCAGAGACGACATTCCTGTCGTGCATGGCATATTTGAATGACTTTGCATATTCATACGGAGGCGTGTCAAAGGCGGAGTCGGCCACTCTCTCATGTGCGCTGAATTCCACGTTGATTGTGTTGTACATAAGGAATGTGCGTGGATTCCGGTGTACGCACAGTTTGATAAATCTGGATTTTTTTGTGCGTGGACACTTTTCTGGATTTGTCCGTACGTGACTTTTCAGTAAGAAATCTACGCAAGTCTTTGTACATGAGGCCCCAGGGGCCTCATGTACAAAGACTTGCGTAGATTTCTTACTGAAAAGTCACGTACGGACAAATCCAGAAAAGTGTCCACGCACAAAAAAATCCAGATTTATCAAACTGTGCGTACACCGGAATCCACGCACATTCCTTATGTACAACACAATCAACGTGGAATTCAGCGCACATGAGAGAGTGGCCGACTCCGCCCTTGACACGCCTCCGTATGAATATGCAAAGTCATTCAAATATGCCATGCACGACAGGAATGTCGTCTCTGCTCCATTGCAAACCATGTCGGAACGTGGAAAAAAGAGGAACTTCACGGACTGTGAACAGAAATCACTTCTGAGTGAGGCAGAGAAGCACGGAAAAAGGCTTCATTCGGCACGCACAGTGCAAAACAAACCATCCACTTTTAAATAAGAAGTTGACCAAGCTGATCTAACATGCCTGTATAGCTTAGTGGCGAACGCGCCCGCCCTTCGTCCCAAAGGTCGTGAGATCGACTCCCGCTTGGTACAATGTTTTTTTTTTTCATTCCAGATTTAAAGACCACAGGAAAACTATTGAATGAAACAACAAGAAATAGAACAATACATGAAATGAAAGGAAGCAGACGATTTATTGTTTTGTAAATAGTTTTCATGTGTATTTCAATCTGGAACGAAAAAAAAAGAAAAACGTTGTACCATGCGGGAGTCGATCTCACGACCTTTGGAACTAAAGGCAAGCGCTTTACCCACTGACCTAAACGTAGGCGTGTTAATACACCTTGGTTAACTTCTTATCTAAAGAAATTACATCTCATTGTTGTCAATATTGTTGCCACTATCTGGCGCATGCTTTTATATCCACTCATCTAATTGCGTCCATGTGGATGTAATAATCGTTAATCATGTGTGTTTGGTGGGATTTATGATTGTTTTCACATCGTGGACACGGTTTCACAGATCACCTGTAAGTGTCGCCAAAGGAACAATAACCACAGAAACGTGCGTACGCCAACAGGGGAGCAGCCGTGGATTTCTACGTGGATGCGCAGATATTCCCGTTCATATCAGATTTGATACATACGCCACTTTGCGTGGAAAGTGACGTGCGCAATGTTTTTGTGCGCACGCATGGTTGATACATGAGGCCCCAGGGGCCTCATGTACAAAGACTTGCGTAGATTTCTTACTGAAAAGTCACGTACGGACAAATCCAGAAAAGTGTCCACGCACAAAAAAATCCAGATTTATCAAACTGTGCGTACACCGGAATCCACGCACATTCCTTATGTACAACACAATCAACGTGGAATTCAGCGCACATGAGAGAGTGGCCGACTCCGCCCTTGACACGCCTCCGTATGAATATGCAAAGTCATTCAAATATGCCATGCACGACAGGAATGTCGTCTCTGCTCCATTGCAAATCATGTCGGAACGTGGAAAAAAGAGGAACTTCACGGACTGTGAACAGAAATCACTTCTGAGTGAGGCAGAGAAGCACGGAAAAAGGCTTCATTCGGCACGCACAGTGCAAAACAAACCATCCACTTTTAAATAAGAAGTTGACCAAGCTGATCTAACATGCCTGTATAGCTTAGTGGCGAACGCGCCCGCCCTTCGTCCCAAAGGTCGTGAGATCGACTCCCGCTTGGTACAATGTTTTTTTTTTTTCATTCCAGATTTAAAGACCACAGGAAAACTATTGAATGAAACAACAAGAAATAGAACAATACATGAAATGAAAGGAAGCAGACGATTTATTGTTTTGTAAATAGTTTTCATGTGTATTTCAATCTGGAACGAAAAAAAAAGAAAAACGTTGTACCATGCGGGAGTCGATCTCACGACCTTTGGAACTAAAGGCAAGCGCTTTACCCACTGACCTAAACGTAGGCGTGTTAATACACCTTGGTTAACTTCTTATCTAAAGAAATTACATCTCATTGTTGTCAATATTGTTGCCACTATCTGGCGCATGCTTTTATATCCACTCATCTAATTGCGTCCATGTGGATGTAATAATCGTTAATCATGTGTGTTTGGTGGGATTTATGATTGTTTTCACATCGTGGACACGGTTTCACAGATCACCTGTAAGTGTCGCCAAAGGAACAATAACCACAGAAACGTGCGTACGCCAACAGGGGAGCAGCCGTGGATTTCTACGTGGATGCGCAGATATTCCCGTTCATATCAGATTTGATACATACGCCACTTTGCGTGGAAAGTGACGTGCGCAATGTTTTTGTGCGCACGCATGGTTGATACATGAGGCCCCAGGTCACTGTCTTTCTGGGGTTCTCTGGTGGATCAGACCAGGGACACCATGAGGAGGACTCGCCGGGAACTTCCCTAGCTGAACATCACAGTGAAAGCTTTTTTTTTTTTTCATTCAATTCATTCAACCTTTATTTAGTCAGGTAAATCTCATTGAGCCTCGTGGACTCATTTACAAGAGCGACCTGCTACAAACTAAAGAATGACAATGTAGAATTTCCTTAAACAATAAACAATAGAAAAACATAAGAGAGAAATACAGCATTTTTTTAAAACAAAGTATCAAAAACTAGCAAAACATTATAAGGTAGATGTATAAAATCTTCAGATGTATAAAACCTTCAGATGTATAAAAGCTTCAGGGGTCTGTTAGGACAACAGCTGATGAGAAGTTCACTTCCTGTTGCGAGTTCGGATATTTTTTTCCAATCATTGATTGTTTTAATTTTTTAATTAGCGGTGTTTTGCTTGGAAAATATCACACCAAGCACATATTAAAGAATATTAATTTAGATGAACAACAAAATAATCTGGTATGACTTTTCCAGGGTGCACTATAGCACCCCCTAGCGCCGCAGCACATTCCTGCTGCCTGCTACATTTGATTTTTATTGTTTAAACATGAATACATGTGTAAAAATAAAGTTTCTTAATTTCATCTTAATTAAAAAAAATTGTCTCTGAGCTCGAAATGTCTCCAGATTTAACTTCAGAAAAAAGCTTACCTGCGTCTCTTTCTCCTTTCTGATTTTCTGGCATCGACTCGTCGTGTCTGTTGCTACAGTGGCTGGTTGCTCGTCGTCTGCTGCTTCATCACAATCTGCTCGAACTTCGACTGAGCTGCTTCTCGACTGCATCCTCATTTTAGCGACCTAAACGAGTCTTCGTCCTAGCAATGTCCGAGGAAGAAATTAAGTCTTTGGAAGAACAACAGGTACATTTAAAACGGCTAAAACACCGAATTTTAATGTGGAATACCAGCAGGCGGCGCGCGCTTTGCTAGTTAGCCGGTAGCTAATGTCTGATTTCTGCTTGTTACCACTGCTAAGCTAATTTGCTATGTTGTCAGTTAGAGGATATTGGAACGTTTTGGGGGCAAAAAATGACTTTATTAAACGGTAAGCACTGCTTTCGCCATTCTTGCTAGCTTAGGTTGCTGCTGCTTGTGCAAACAAAGTGAATTTGTGTCGGTGGTGACGGTGCAGAGCTCCTGTGAAAACAATGTGTATTTGTCTCTTTCTGTAAACAAACAAACAACTGATATCATTGATAAAATGCTATATAGATTTGCATGGAAAAATAGGATTCATTATATCAGAAAATCAGTATTGATGAATTCATATGAACATGGTGGCCTAAATTTTCTTGATTTCACAACTTTAAACAATACGTTCAAAATAAATTGGATCAAACAGTTTCTTAAAAATCCCTCCTCAATCTGGAATTTTATACCTAATTACTTATTCTCTAAACTTGGTGGCCTTAACTTTGTTCTTCTTTGCAACTACAACATTGAAAAACTCCCCATAAAGCTATCTAATTTCCATAAACAAATGCTTCTTTCCTGGTTTTTAATTTACAAGCACAATTTCTCACCCCATCGATATTATATTTGGAACAATGGAGACATTTTGTACAAACGTAAGTCTTTATTCTTGGAAAATTGGTTTGAACATGGAATCATTTTAGTTCAGCAGCTATTTAATCCCAATGGTGTTTTAATGTCTTATTCTGAACTTCTAAACAAGTTTGGCATTCCTATACCACCAAAGGAATACGCGTTTGTTTTTGACGCTATCCCGTCTGGTGTTATAATGCTTCTTAAGTCCTCTATAACTCCTTCACTGACTCCACCAAGTTTGAACCCTGCTGACTCTAGTATTGGTCAAATCTGTTTTTCCACTAAAAAGACAAAAAACAACCGTGATATACGTGCCTTATTCCAGAAGGACATGGTCTCTGTTCCAAATGTTGTCTCTTATTGGAATAACTTTGCACCAGACCTGAACTGGAAAAAAATCTGGTGCCTTCCATCTAAATATTTGGTTATTAATAAAATGAAAGAAGTATCCTTTAAGATTATCCATCGTTTTTATCCCTGCAAGTCTTTCCTTCAACGATACAAAAAGGACATTGACATGAACTGCTCATTCTGCCAACTCT
>JBBPBX010094702.1:0-13329 GCA_038048925.1 Garcialebias charrua
TGCTTATGTTTATTAATGTTTCAGTGTTTTAGTGTTTAAATGGTTACTGTTGCACCGAGGAACTGAGAGAAACGCAATTTCAATCCTATGTCCTGTACATATTGCAGTTCTGACAATAAAGTTGACTTTGACTTTGACTAGAGACAGCACAAGCGTACTCTGCTAGTGTAATTACCCATCATCTCCTTTTTTCCTGGAAATTTTGAGAAACAGGAGGAAAAGGGCAAGGGACCCCTTACGCCACTGGCAACTAAATGGCAATGTGGAGGAAAAGAACCCATTTCAAGCACATGGTAATCTTCCAGGTCCCCAGGGGAAAGAATTTCATATATACAAGGGGCACGCACGAGTCCCTCATCTGCTCCTTGAACAGACAATTTACTAGGACTGTCAAAGGGGGCCCATCCTGATGTTGGAGACCAGTTAAGGAGAGGGGAACCCTTCCACTGAACATCTCCCAAGTAAACATAAACACCAAGGGACTCCCTTGTGTATGTTGTTGCTGTTTGTTTCTTGGAGAAAAAACGATCCAACCTTAGGCCCTCGGCCAGTTTCCTTCAGTGGCCAGGCTGAAAGCTGCCACAGCTCCGGACGTGGGTGCAGAAGCTGCCCACGTGCCTGAGTCAGCAGGTCCCTGTGAGAAGGCAACTGCCATGGTATCCCTGATAACATTGAGATCAATTCCGGGAACCACGGTTTCTACGGCCACCTGGGGGCTATCAGTATTAGGGAGAGGGCTCCTTGACGTACACGTTCCAGTGTCACCTGGATCAGAGGGACAGGTGGAAAAGCATAGTATAGCACCCCTGCTGGCCAATCATGGGCCAGAGCAGCCATTCCCAATGGTGTGTCTGTTTCCTTTAAAGAGAAGTAAAGGTCACACTGTGAGCTAGCTCTGCAAGCGAACAAGTCCACTGAGGCTCTCCCAAATCGTGACCAGACCTGCTCCACAACCCTTGGGTTCAGGCTCCATTCTGACGCCAAGAGAGGCCCTCTCGAGAGGGCATCTGCTCCATAATTCAATTCACCGGGAACATGAGTCGCCCTGAGCGACAATATTCTCGGGGTACACCATGTGAGCAACTTTCGCGTCAGGCCGAAGAGGGCTTGGGATCTTGTCCCTCCCTCCCTGTTGATGAAGGACACCGTGGTCCTGTTATCTGATTACACCAGGACGTGCTGCCCTGCAATCAGACCTTTGCCAAAAAAGTATTTCACTGACAGGAATATTGCCAACA
The DNA here is from genome assembly GCA_038048925.1 of Garcialebias charrua. Taxonomy (NCBI): domain Eukaryota; kingdom Metazoa; phylum Chordata; class Actinopteri; order Cyprinodontiformes; family Rivulidae; genus Garcialebias; species Garcialebias charrua. The sequence continues at coordinate 1,239 of JBBPBX010094702.1, forward strand.
ATTCCAAGAAGTTGATATGTAATCTTGCTTCCTGTTCATTCCAAAGGCCTCGGGCGTTCTGATTTCTGCAGACTGCCCCCATCCTGTTTTTGAGGCATCCGTCGTGATGACCACACGAGACGACACTCTACCTAGCGGGACCCCTTCCGCGAAAACAGACAAGTCTCTCCAAGGTTCCAGAGCCCTCAGGCACTTTGAATCTATCCTGACCTTTCCTGTTCCACCAGGCAGGGTGGGTTGTGTCTGTTGGTTTAGCCACACTTGTAGGGCCCGCATTTTCAGCAATGCGTATGGCACACAGGGTATGGCTGCTGCCAAGAGGCCTAAGAGGCATTGGCACGTTTTCAGGGGGACCCGCTGATCCAGTTTAAACTTTGTCAGGCAATGGCGAATCGAGGAAACTCGTTCCTTTGAGAGTTATGCTCTGTACTGGATGGTGTCGACCTGTACACTCAGAAATACGGTAATCCATGATGGGATTAGGTCACTCTTTTGTAGGTTTATGACAAAACCGAGATACTCCAGGTGAGAAATCACCCTACAGGAGTGTGACTGGGCCTGTATTCTGCTTCCGGCCAGAATCAGGAGGTCATCCAGGTAGTTAATAATCCTGACTCCTTGATTCTTAAGAGGGGTCAGGGTTGTGTCCAGACATTTAGTAAATGTACAAGGAGCAGTCTTCAAACCGAAGGGTAAGGCTTTGAATTCATAAGCCTTCCCTTCGAAAGCAAAACGGAGGAATTTTCTGTGCTTCCTCCACATGTCCATAGTAGGCGTCCTTCAAATCCACTGTACATGTGTAGTCTCCTGGTCTCACAGACTGGAGGACCTACCGCAGTGTAAGCATCTTGAACTTGAAAGTTCTTATTCGCTTGTTCAGAGTCCTGAGATCCAGGATTGGCCTCAGGGAATGATCCCTTTTGGGCACCAGGAAGTACTTGCTGTAGTGACCGGAGCGTAGTTTGCGTTTCGGGACCAAACTTATTACTCCTTTCTGTAGCATCGTCAATACTTCCTCCCTCAGCACGTGTGCGCGTGCAAGGTTAATATTCGATTGCAGCACCCCTGTGAAGGGGGACGGTCTCTTGGCGAACTGCAGCCTGAGCCCATGACATATTGTCTTCATGACCCATTCATTTGTCAGACACACCCTCCAGGCCTGCGCATGCGCCATGAGCCTGGAAGGCATGTCTAATTGCTGCTTGTCATGTTTGAGTGCGGGAGAGGTGGCCTTTGACCCCTCTCGCGAGCTCTCGAGCAGGCTGGTCAGCCCGACAGAAGATATCGCGAGATCTGACTCTCTCAGACCGCGCTCGAGCATCTTGCTGCGGTTCATAGTTTGACCAAGTGGTTTGTGTTTTATAAAAGTGGGACTCGAGTCAAGAACCAGGGCAGTCTGTGCTTTGATACTTTTATTTTTGTATATGCATGAAACAGTGCTTGTTTTTATTACACATACCGTAGGCAAGTCATGTTTAGTGCGCACACACATGTCACCAGCTCTTTGTGGTGTTTTACAAGTGAAGACTGGGCTCTAAGGGTCAAGTTCCCATACCGCGTGGGCGGGCAAACCTGTAAAATCATGAGTTTGTCCTGTTTCATCAGGCCCGAATCTGCTTTCCACATGGGGTCATCGAGGAGGCCCTCGGCCTGGCCGCCTGATGCTGAAAAGGCTCTCTGTCGCCAGCGGGTCTCTTCCACAGAGGGCAACATATGGCTTCCTTGGAGGGTGCAAAGCTTTTCCTCGGCAGCCCCTTGCGGAGGGCTTCCGCCTGTTTGTGTCTTTGTTCCAGCCTGGACTGGATGCGTTCCAGGGCTCCCCCGAAGTGTCCCGTCGGCTTGATCGGGTGCTGGAGGAAGGGGGACCTCTGGTTTTCTGGGTGGTCTGTCAAAGTCAACCAAAGATGGCGCTGGACGACATCCATTTCCGCCATTGCTCTGCCTTGCGTGATGGCTATTGTCCCCATCATGCGGAGCACGAAGTCAGAAGCCCTACGGACCTCCTCCATGATCTCTGTTGCGGCTTTTTCGTTTGTCGTTACCTGGAGTTCCTGCAGCTTTTCTGCTAGGTATGCCTGCATCATGGTTGAAACGTTCATCGCACGAGCCGCGAGGTCCTGAGCCCAGTAGAATTTCTCGAGCTGTTTCTCCGAAGCGCGGCAGGCCCTGCTGGGCAACGTTGGCTTCGCTCCCGTAGCTGCGGGGGCCAGATGAGCCACCAGGGTCTCCTCTATCTGGGGTGCGCTGGTGAGACCTGCTGCCTCCATTCCGACGACATCCAGGAGCTGGGATTGTGGCAAAATCATGGGAGCTCCGGGTTCCGCCCAGGAGCGCGTGAGCTCCATGAGGAAGTCCGGGAAAATGGGCATTTTCTGCGATGTCGTTGGCTGCTGCTTCACATAGAAGTAATTTCCCTCCAGCCTCGTAACCTGTTGGCGAGGCGTGGGGTCTAGCCACGCGGCATGCAGGGCGTCTGCCGCCCTGTGGCACAAGTCGAACAGAGTAGGAACCGACACGTCCTGTTCCGGTAGAACTTGCATCAGGTTCTGAGAGGAATCCACACTTTCCCCTCTGCAACCGTACTCAGCGTCTTGGTCAGACACTTCGGGCGTCGAGTCCTCGACGGGGACCGAGGAGTCAGACGCATTCTCATCCCAACCTGACCACTGCATTCCAAGTCCATGTTCTCGAGCTCCGGTTCGGGAGCGAGCAGTTCTATGTGGCGTGCGGCCTTCAGCGCCGCGGCCTTCTCCATGGTCTTAGCCAACGCGTCCGCGCAACGTTTCCTCACTACCGCCGGCATCCGACAGCAGTGGGAGCAGGAGTTGGGGGATTCCAGCGTTTTTCTTGCGTGCAGGATCCCTAGGCAGACGGGACAGGCCTCGTGGGTGTCAGTCGCCGAGAGGGAGTAGCCACAGCTGCTGGGGTAGGGGCGCGAGCGAGGGTTCGCCGTCCTGCTGGTTTTGTTCGGAACCCTTGTTCTCCGTTTTCCCTTCTCTGGAGCCATGTCCGGAGACGAGAAGCATTGAGGCTATTCCTAGTTTCCTTTTGTTCGAAGACGTCCTCTCCATCGTGACGCTTTCGCTGGCTAGCCAGCTAATGGTTAGTAGTGATTGTTGTGACGCAGTTAGCGCCGTCGAGCAAAGCAGCTGCGGAGAGAGAAGAAAACTTCGAGGTAAGTAGAAAAACGCTGGACTAGCTTTCGCCAGCCCAGCAGTACGCAGGAAAATTTCTCTGTACGCTCAGCGTAGGGAGCAAGCTCACCTCTGATCGAGCGATGTGACAACAGAGAAGTCCCACGAAGTTCAGGTTTAAGCGAGGTGAAGGGCAATAAGAGAAAGTAGGATGGGCGTCCGCGTCTTAAATACCCAGAGGGAGGGGACTCTGGCGTGACGCTGACGCCCCTGCCGTAAAGGCGTGAATGTATTCCTTCAGGTAATCGCGCGGGGCGCAATTTCCCATAGCATTTATGTTGCACCGAGTGACTGACTGATAAGGGAACCGTCATACTGCCAGTTTGAAAGGTCATGTTATTGCATTGTAGTGACTGCAATGTCTCATAAAATAGATAGCAAAGTTGGCAGACGTCTGGTTCCATGTCAGTGTGGTGTGGCACTCCCTCGGGCCTGGATACAAGATCGAGTGCAGAACAAGAGTCGTACAGCTGTTCAAAACTCTTCTGTGACAAGTTGGCCCACAGCTGTCATAAAGAGATCAGCACTGGATCAGATTTGGCATCCAAGCTTGGTTTGATTGGAGAAAGTCAAAGTCAAAGTCAACTTTATTGTCAGAACTGCAATATGTACAGGACATACACAGGATTGAAATTGTGTTTCTCTCAGTCCCTCGGTGCAACAGTAACCATTTAAACACTAAAACACTGAAACATTTAATAAACATAAGCATAAAATAGTAAAAATGTAACACTGTCCTGAGTTTTTGCATAGTAGTATAGAAGTATGAAAATTTACACCAACACTAAAACTAAAACTCAAACTAAAACACTAAACATTTAATGAACATAAGCATAGAATGAAATAATAAAAGTGTAATACTGTCCTGAGTTTTTGCATAGTAGTATAAAAAAAGTATAAAAAGTATATCTATAAAATAAACTGAAGGTTCTAGCATTGACATTTGCAAAGAGTGGCAAAGCAGCATATGAGTTAATGTACACAGTATATGTATGAGGTAGTAGTTGATGTTGGTATAGAGGCAAAAGTGGCATATGCAGTAAGGCACATTGGGCATCCTTAAATAAGGCTGGTCAGAGAATACTGTATATGTATCAGCAGTAGTGTAGATATAAAAGTAGTGTAAATGTAAACAGTAGTAATAAATGTAAACAGTAGTAATAAATGTAAACAGTATTAATAAATGTAAACATTGAATGTAAACAGTAGTATGTAAACAGTGAATGTAAACAGTAGTATGACTATAGGCAGTGATGTAATACAAACATTAGTGCAAATATGAGAAGTAGTGCAAACTGAATGAGCACATGACCGAGAGTTTAGTGAATAACCCGTTTGATGACACAGAGTCCAGTGTTAAAATCTTTGTGTTGTGTGGTAATGTGTGAGAAAGTTTTTTGTGTTAAGGCAGTTCAAATGGGAGGGGAGGCAGAGCAGGCAGAGTGTTTAGCATCCTGACTGCCTGATGAACAGAGCTGTCTCTCAGTCTGCTGGTTCGAGCCTGGAGACTTCTCAGTCTCCTACCTGATGGCAGCAGTCTGAAGCAGCTGTGTAGTGGGTGTGTGGGATCACCTGCCATGCAGAGGGCTTTCCAGTCAATAGGGAGAAAAGAGCTGGTCCCTGGAGGACCTCGCCATTTATTTTCATTCATTCAACCTTTATTTAGTCAGGTAAATCTCATTGAGCCTCGTGGACTCATTTACAAGAGCGACCTGCTACAAACTAAAGAATGATGATGTAGTGATACAGGCCTTCATGCTTGACCTCCAAGGACACCTCTCTGCATCTCTTTGAAACTCTAAGTGTTACACTTTCTTGAGGCTCTCAAAGAAACAAGTGGACACCATTTTTGTTACAATTATTTTGAATTAATGGACACTAATTAATCAGATTGAACTTTCTTTTTATTGTGTGTTAATTCAGAATTGATCTACAGTACACTTTTTGTCATTTAATGATGATCTGTTACTTGCATGAATTAGACCCTTCTGCTGGTTTATTTCTGCCGAACAAGCAGGTTTTAATATTATGGCACAGTTCAGGGTAAACTTTTAACTTGCAACTTCCTTCTCTGTTTTGTCTGTGAAGTTAGCCATAATATTCTCTGTGTTCACAAGCGGCCATCTGGCCGATTCTGTAAACAGTTTTCCTGTTGTCCGTCAGAGACATTTCTGCCTATCAGATGAAATATCCATCTCTTATTTTGTTAAACCAGCCAATAGTTATTGAGGAGGTGGGGAAGACCCCGCCTCCCATATAAAGATCCACTTCCTATTTTCACTTTGAGTGTCGAAGGAGAGAACTTGCTACCAACTGTTTTCTCCTCTGGAAAAAGCTGGAAACGTCCCGGTCATTGTGTCAATTAGACCCACGTCTCAGCTGGAGTCACGGCAAAGCCTTGCTGTGCCTCAAAACACTCATTTCTGAAAGAATTTGTTTTCTGAAGTTTTATTTTGAAAATAAGTCAGTGTGATTGGCTCTGTTCCTGCCGGTGAAAGCGTGCTCCCGTTCGTCTGAATCAGCCATACACGGAAGTCGACTGGACGTGAGCTGGACCACACAGTCCGGTAGTGTCCACAAACTTCTCAGCCCTCATCTCCAAGGGACTATCGTCACCAGGTAAAGAGGCGTTGTTTGTATGCTGAACGCTCGGAAGTACAGCCGGACCTGTTCGGGAAGGTGCCACCCTGGTAGTTTCAAAATAATTAACTTCGGTTAACTTAGCTTTCAATTCTTTAATCTTCCTCCTATTTCTTCCTTTTTCTTAACACAGTGAAACTTTAAGTAATGTGCCAACAGTTAAATTCTAACTGTCTGTTTGTTTTAATTTGAATTCTTGTCAACGTAGTTATTAAATCAGAGCTAATATCGATACAAATGTTTAATGTACTTTTATGATAATTTCAATAAAAGGTCTATTTTCTGGTGGACCAACATAAGTTGAAGTCTCTCGTGAAATTACATTTTTCCTAGTCACAGTTAAAGCAATTTAATACCGGAAAAAGGGTGAACTCGCGAATTGGTGGTAAGTTTGTGCAGATAAATTCTGCTCAGACCCGCGCATCTAAAATATAGGTAAGTCAGTAAACTGACCAATAAGTCCTATATTATTACAATAATGATGGCCCCGTAAGTGTTTAAATACCTTACAGTGCCTATGTTATTACAATGAACAGCAATAGTAGAAATTCCTTAAACAATAAACAATAGACAAACATAAGAGAGAAATCTAAAAAAGCTAAGTCTAGTCATCCGGACATTCAAAAAACAACACAAAACAAAGCAAAAAACAACAACTGTAGAAACGTTTCGTCTTTCGTCCGAAAGACTTCCTCAGTCTGAGGACTGAGACTGAGTTCCTCAGATTGAGGAAGTCTTTCGGACGAAAGTCTTTCTGGATTATTGAGCATGCATCAGGGTATAAGTGAGAAATACAGTAAAAAAAAAAAAAATTATCAAAACTAGCAAAACATTATAAGGTAGATGTATAAAATCAAAAACAGGAACATATCTGCATTGGTTTTTGCCAGGATTTCAACAGATTCTTAAAACCATTTGGAGAGGTCAAGGCCGAGAGCTTCAGATCTTTTTGTAAGATATTCCAGGAAGCAGGAGCGGAGTAGGAGAAGGCCCTTTTTCCAAGTTCAGTCCTCACTGACGGAACACTGCAGGTGATCATGTCCTGAGAGCGCACACTGTAACTGCACTCACGCAGAGACATGTAGGAGGAGATGTATGAAGGCAGCAGACCAAGAAGTGATTTAAAGATGAAAATGTACCAATGGAAAAGTCTGCGTGAGTTTAATGATGTCCAGTTAACCAGTGAATACAGGGTGCAATGGTGGGTACGATAATCACAGCCAGTTATGAATCTTAGTACACCATGTTAGTCAGAGAGTCAGAGTCAGAGAGTCTTTATTGTCATTTGCACCGCATGTGGTACATGTGATGAAAACGAGATTATGTACACGGGGTCCCAGTTACATCCAACAACAAATGCAAGAGAAAAACAGTAATAACATCTAGAACTAACTAAGAAAAACATCAACTAGTAATACACTAAGCTTAATATAGTGGGAATAAACAGCAGCACGAACATGAGTTTGTATGAGCAGATGATCACAGATGAACACAGATGAACACAGCGACAAGAAAACAGATCAGCATCAGTATGATGTGATATTTTGCAGTGTTTATATTTTTTATTTTTATTTATTTTTATTTATTCATGAGTCTAACAGCCTCAGGGTAGAAGCTGTTCCTCAGTCTAGTGGTTCTACACTTGATGCTCCTCAACCAGTTGTTGATGTTAGACAGCATCCAACATCCGCAGGGTGCTTGTAGGAGCATTCATGTAGATAATGTCACCGTAATCAATGGAGGGAAGGAAAGTCACAGATACAAGGTTTTTCCTAGCATTCAATGGTAGACATGATATATTTCTGAAAAAGAAACCCAGTTTAATCTGAAAAAAAAGCTAAATCTGGTCCTCTGGACATTCAAAAAAAACAAAACAAAGCAACAAAAAAAACAAAATTGTAGAAACGTTTAGTCTTTCGTCCGAAAGACTTCCTCAGTCTGAGGTGCTATTCAGCTCAATCTTATAAATAGCACCCTCTCACAGTGTTACACAACCAGTTGGCTGATGACAGTTTAACGTTAAACTGGGTTTAAACTTTAAACCCAGTTTAACATTCAATTTCCTTACTAGGTTTTCCACGTGGAGTTCAAAAGAGAGATGCGAATCGACCAGGATACCCAAATATTTATAGGAATCAACAAACTCAATAGGGACACCGTTTGAGGATAAAATCACAGGAAGAACTGCTGGGACCGATTATACATTTTCTTTCTCTGCTTTTCCATTCAGGGTTGCAGTGGAGCTGCTACCTATCGCCAGTGGCCAACATGCGAGAAGCATGGTACACCTGGACAGGGCTCCAGTCAATCACAGGACCGCAGTGAACAAAACAGACAATTCACATTTTCATAAACACGTATGGACAATTTAGAGAAGCCAATTAGATTAACATGTGTTTTTGGTCTATGGGAGGAAACCACAGTACCGATGTATGCACATACATGTAATTACACAGTAAGATGTATGCACATACATGCACATACATGCACATACATGTAATTACACAGTAAGATGCACATACATGTAATTACACAGTAAGATGTATACACATACATGTAATTACACAGTAAGACCATGGCCAGGTTGTGAATCTGCGACCTATTTGCTGTGAGGCAGCAGCTCTAATAACAGCTCTTAGTTTTGCTCTTTCAGGAGGGGTAAAACAGGATGGGCTGCTGTTCCAACAGCACCTGCTGAACAGTGGTGACCTGACGTCAGACCTTACCACTCCTCATTCTATACCATGAGACACCATCGACCATGAGATCCTCATTGCTAGGTTGGAGCAGTCAGTGGGCATCACAGGGTCAGCCCTCAATTGGTTCAGATCCTACCTCTTCTGACAGATCCTTTTGTGTCTCCATCAATGATTTTAGTTCTGCAGTGGCGGCTCTTAAATGGGGGGTACCGCAGGGGTCCATCCTGGGTCCTCTCTTGTTCTCCTTATACCTGCTGCCACTTGGTGCTATTTTCCGGAAACACAACATACCCTTCCACTTCTACGCTGATGACTGTCAAATTTACCTCCCCCTAAGACAAAATGGTACAGGCTCTATTCAACCTCTGCTCGACTGCCTGGCTGACATCAGGGACTGGATGGCTTTAAATTTCTTAAGTTTCAATGATAAGAAGTCTGAAGCCATACTGTTCCTTCCCAATGACACAACCTCGAACCACTGCATCGACCTTTCTGCTCTACCCCTGTCTGAAAAACAAAAGGTCACAAATCTGGGAGTGATAATGGATCCGTCCATGAAACTCAACAGTCATGTAAATATGATCGTTAAATCCTGTTTTTTCCAGCTGAGGCGACTGTCCAAGCTGAAGCCCATACTATCCAAAAATAACCTGGAGACAGTAATTCACGCATTTATTACATCTAGGCTTGATTACTGCAATTCACTTCTGCTTGGCGTCAGTCAGGCCACCATTGCACGATTACAACTGGTTCAGAACGCAGCAGCCCGATTTTTAACCAGCACACGCAAAAGAGAGCACATTACACCAGTCTTGGCCTCCCTGCACTGGCTACCGGTTCATCTTAGAGTCCAGTTCAAAATTCTCCTGTACGTCTACAAATCACTGAACAGCCTCGCCCCCGCCTATCTCTCGGAGTTGATACACCCATATGTCCCACCACGTGCTTTGAGGTCAGAGGACCAGGTACTTTTAAGAGTTCCAGTAACTCGCCTGAAGCGCAGAGGTGACAGGGCCTTCTCCGTAGCAGGCCCAAGACTCTGGAACGAGTTACCTCTACCTGTCAGACAGGCCCCCTCCCTCGCAGTTTTCAAATCCCGGTTAAAAACTCACTACTATTCTGTTGCTTTCAACACCAGCTGAAATTGTATTTGAACCTTGTATTTATGATCTGCAATGTTTTTATGTCTTTCGTGTTGTACTTCACTGTGTGTGTGTTGCCTGTTGTTTGTTTGTTTGTCCAGCACTTTGGTGTGGACTTGTTCCTGTTGAAAGTGCTTTACAAATAAAATGGTATGGTATGGTATGGTGTGAGTAACTCTAGTGTTTCTCCACAACCCTGTCAGGATTGGTCCTCTACCCTCGATGCCTTTATACACAGGTACAATGGTCACTGATGATAATGCAGAACCCAGACCCATCTCTGAACATGAAACACCACTGGTCATGTCCATGCCTCTTGGTTACAGTGCCACTCCAAACCCTTTGCTTTTATGTTAGTGCCAGCCTACTCACAAGACGATGAACAAAGTGTAGCTGATGCTATGAAACATGTTGTGTTGTAATGAGTTCATGTGTCTTGATGGCAGGAGCAGAAGTCATGAGGCCCATTGTTTTTGGCACAAAATAAAATAGCGGCCTCTGGTTCCACCATCGGGTAATTGAGACATTTGTAAATTCACATGGTCACCACCAGTTATACGACTGAACCTCTCAGCTTCATGTGAACCTACAAGTCTAATTTCTCAAACTCCATCATTACTGTTCATGCTTTCTACTACAACTCTGAGGCATCCTCTGGGTCAGATGACCTTCACATACTGATTCACTGGTGACACTATTGCTCTGCTTGTGATCCCTCCACCCTCTGGTGTCAACTCATTACAAATGCAATCATTTACATTCCCCTCACTGCTCTGCCTGGGTACCAAATTACATCCAAATCGGACCATTCCTTTGGCCTGCTTATCATTTTATTTATTTATTTTTATTTAGTTTAAGGCATTTTTAATGAATAGCTTCAAATTCAGTGAGGAGCTCGACAGACATGTTGTCACTTTTACATCCTGTCACAAAAGACTGAGTAATAAAAGAGTGTTTTAACGTTTGACTAGGAACCTAAAAAGCTCAAATTGAAAGCCTGTTGTAAAATTTCACGTCTAGCAACCAATTTAAAATCAGTGCCATCATGTGTGGAAGAACTCAACCCTAACGCTCTGACTACAGGAGATGGAGGTTTTTTTGGATGAGCAAAGTGCATTCAAATGGTTATAATTTTAAGGGGTTGCTTTATTCTCTCACTAACTACATTAAGAGCAGCAGTGATCAATCAGTTCCCCAGCAGCATTTCCCATCTTTTATTAGGATTCTTGTCTTCGTTGGATCTTTTCTTCTCGTGTTCCTTTCTCTCTGCAGACTTGATCTTTGAATTAACCTTTAGCTCACCTTTCAGCAAAATTACAACAGGCTCCTTTTTCTAATGAGCACAATGAGGAGTTTTATGTGTTGTTTGATGAAATCAGAGCTTTTAGCTGAGTGTGTGTGTTCACCATCTTGTTTGCAGCCATTGTTTCTTTAAAATGGACAATAAAATCGACTCGGTTCATTGCATATGTATATGTGAGCACATTCAGGATTAGCTTCATAACAGAGCAGAAAAAGCCATTTTCAGATGGATTTTAAGCTTCAGAGTCAAAGTTAGAAACAAAGGTTCTTTAATTTATATTGTCATTCATAATTTTCTGCTCTTTCTTTGTGTTGAGGATCATCCAGTTGTATCATGTTGCTTTGGGTTGTATTTCAAGACATAAACCTTCCTTGCTTCTCCTCATCTACATTCATTCAACCTTTATTTATACAGGTTGATTTTAACAAAGAGTGATGACAACAACAAAGACAACAAAGAAAAAGTGAAAGAAATGGTATTTAAAAAAGAAACAAAAACAATTAGGTTGTAAAGCGGTGTGGGAAACTAAAAACAGGAACATGTCTGCATTGGTTCTTGCAGGAACTTAGCAGTTGTTTCAAGTTACTTAGAGAGGTCAAGGTCGAGAGCTTCGGATCTTTTTGTAAGATATTCCAGAAAACAGGAGCAGAGTAGGAGAAGGCCCTTTTGACTAGTTGCGTACTCATTGAGGGGACACTGCAGGTAATCATGTCCTGAGAGCGCACGCTGTAGCTGCACTCAGACAGAGACATGTAGGATGATATGTATGAAGGCAGCAGACCAAGAAGTGATTTAAAGATGAAATGTACCAGTGAGAGAGTCTGTGTGAAGTTAATGATGTCCAGTTAACCAGTGAATACAGGGTGCAGTGGTGGGTACGATAATCACGGCCAGTTATGAATCTTAGTGCACAGTGATAAACATCCAACATCTGCAGGGTACTTGTAGGAGCGTTCATGTAAATAATATCAACATAGTCATTGGAGGGAAGAAAAGTCACAGTTACAAGGCGTTTCCTATCATTCAGAGTTAAACAGGATCCGTTTCTGAAAAAGAAACCCAGTTTAACTTTCAGTTTCCTTACTAGGTTTTCCACATGAACCTTAAAAGAGA
>JBBPBX010094703.1:0-13328 GCA_038048925.1 Garcialebias charrua
GCACAGAGGTTAGAGAAAGCGAGTCTGTGATTGGAAGGTCGTCGGTTCAAGCCCCCTAGACCGACAATATCAGAAAGGTGAGTGGGAAAGGTGAAGCACCCACATCTGACTCCACCCTCACTTGACCCACTCTAGGCCCTTGAGCAATCTACTAACCCCCCACCATCTGCTCACATCAGAGCAACCTGGACACACCATTCACCCAGAATGCATTGCAATGCAAATAAAATGGCAACATCTGTGCGTCAAAATTTTATTCATGTATTTTTTTATTTTATTTATAAAAACTAAACAGCCTGCAGTATTTACGGGTCTTGTTTTTACAGCTTAAATAACTGTTTATCAAATAAGTCCTATTGTTCCGACTAGTCAGAGACCCATTAAATAAACTGGGAAGAAAAGAGATGTTTGATTTGTCTTGAACTGAAGAAATGTGACGTCAAGACCAGATTCAAAAGTCTCAGTCCTTAACCCCATTGCAGGTTCTGGGTTAGAGTTTTTCCAAAATGTATGGCATAATTTAAGAAAATTCTCCCTAAAAGTCCTCGTCCAATCACACCCCCTCCAAGATACCTGCCTGGAACCCATATTAGGAGTTCTCTGGATTCAAGTTTTGGAATTACAAAACCATTGGAAGATCTTCTCTACAATAAATAATTCATTAAAAAACATTTAGAGGAAATGAGATAAAATGAACTAAATACTCTATATGAACTTTATTTAGTTAAAGTCAACCAAAACCAGTATAATTACATTTGACATACCTCTTGAAACATAAAAACTAAGTTACAAATATATTTTTATAAAGCATATGAGCGCATTTGTAAACTCCAATGCGTATCATGTGCAGCACCTGTGCCAAGCGCTGAGCAGATGACGCCATATTGGACCGATGCACTTGAGTTGTTTCGATGTGGTGAAGGTACTGCAAGGACGAACAGTTAAACACACTGATTCATCTCCAGCCGAGCGCGCTGCCCCACAGCTGTGCCGCGCTTTTAGCTTATGGCGTCGTCATCATACTTCAATTATGAAGAGAAACATATTAGGAGAAGGGAGATTGTGTTAAATTGGAAACATCCTGTTCAGACTAGAAATTAGTGTGGAAATGTTTGCACACGCATCTGTGTGAACCAGCGGTTTAAAAAAGGGTCACTTTTCTTAGAAAAACTTAGAGTTTAAGGAAGTTTAGGTTTTGATTGCAAGTTATTAGCAGGAAGGAATGGAAACTAGAACAATGGCATTTCCTGTGAAAATGCAGTGTGAGTGTGTATTGCTGAAAAACGGCTGAAATTAGCTTGAAACATGCTGACTTGTGGCTGAAATGAAAGATCAAGCCAAGGTCAGCAGAAGAAAGCCGAAAGAACACACAATTAGTGGATTAAGTTTAAATAAGCAGAAATGAGCACAACATTTTTGAAATTAGCTAAAAACTGATGAAAAGAAGTTGAAAAAGCAGAAAGAAGCTTAATCTACCATAAGCAAGTGCATGGAAAGAGCTTAATTGAGCTAAAAAATGTGGAATTGGCTAAAAAAAAAACTAAATTTAACACAAAACAGCTACAATGTAGCTGAAATAGCAGAGAAAGCTGAAACTAGCAGAAAAACCTGAAAAGAGCAGAACAAGCTAAAACAAGAAGAAATATGTTACTTAGGCTGAAAGGAGCAGAAATTACCACCATTTTTTTTATTTATCTGAAAACAGCTGAAATTAGCTAAAAATTTTGTCAAAAAAAAAATAAAGTAGCTGAAAAGGTGGAACAAGCTTAAATTAACAGAAGTAAGCACGAAGAACATGTTTACTGAAAAAAATTAGCACAGAAAAAAACTGAAACTAGCAAATAAAACAGCTGAAAGGTAGCTAAAAAGGCAGAAAGAAGGTGATATTTCAAGAAGGAAGAGGAGAGAGCACAATATAGTAATAAAAGTCAAACTTTATTGAACTCATTCACAATATCCACATAAAATCGGTTTGAGGTCAGTAAGTACAACCAGAATTAATACAAAGTACATAAGGTGCGCTGGATTATTAGACTGACTGTAAATTTTTGAGAAAATTAAAGGATTTTAAGTGCGCCTTATAGTCCGAAAAAAAGGGTAATGGTAAAGCTGCTGCCAGTGTTTCATTATGGTCATTACAATAATCACACGCTTGTGTCTGTCAACCCCTGAAAGCCCTTCTAAAAAATGTACTGGTAGAGAGAAACTCAGAGTAGAAAGTAAGCCTGAGTCACAGTGTGAAATATATGTTGCAATGAATAAAATCTTGAACTGTTAAATGCAGAATTTGATTTTCACACAAAAATTCTTGTTTCTACATTTTTTTGTTTTTGTTTTTGTAGGATAAACGGCAAAAGGAGCCTTCACATCCAGCTTTAAAGATACATTTCTGAGCTCAGGTACAATGGCAGTCAATGGGAGATTGAGTGTGCAGACATGGTGGTGACCGTCTTTCAGTTTAACTCTGTCGGAGGAAATCGACTCCCCCCTCAGTAATCACCAGCTTGTACGCCGCGCCCCAGAGCTAAGGTGAACAGGAAGATCTGGACTCCTGATACAGCACAGCAAGGCTACATAAATCAAGTCCTCCAACAGATTCTCATTCACGTATCGCTCCGTCTGGCTGCTCGCTACAAGCTGTAATTACACACCAGCTAGCTGTTGCAGGGTGCTGAGGAATGAGCTACAACATAATGCACAATAAAGCCTGTCATATAAAAAATGGTGTAAAATAACTGGATCAACACTGCATTTTATGGCCTGAGAGGAATAGGACACTCAAATGTGTAAAGATGAGGGATAAAAACAGTTTGAATTGAACACTGGATAAACAGGGACTCTCTATTTTTGGATCATTAAAACGAAATTTGCTTTTAAATAAATCCAAAACAAAAGGACAACAAATGTATAAAAAGCTCTGTGATTGAAATTAGAGTTTATATTAAAAATTATAGAACACAAGACTGACAATATATAGTTTTAAAACAAAGAATATTGAAAACTGATGACATGAGATAGAATTATCCGATGAGTTAAATGTTTTAGAAAAACTGATGAAAGACAAGGATAGCATTTATTAAACTAAAAACTAAATATTTTAAACAAAATCCACAGCACATTAACCTTTGGAGTCAATGCAATTCAAGATGGCGGACACAACAAATTAATATTCACAAACAAATAAACTAATTTAACTAAGTTAATTTTACATTTAGTGAGCTAAAGTTTATTGTTGTAATAGTGGACACACTGACTCACAACATGCACTCTGAGTGCTCATAGGTTTTGCAAAAATCTCCTATACTATTATGTATAACTTATTTTCAAGACCAAAACACTTACCTGTATAGCTCCATCACTTTTCCACAAAAAATGATCTTACTGTTGAGAATTGTGTTTATTTCAGTAACCACAAGCATATACCTAAAATACCTAAAGTGGATGGAGTTGTGAACTATTTAATTAATGGTTGTGTGAATAGTTTTTTTTTTCCTGAAAGGAACAGAAAAAGAAGAAATAATGAATCTAGTTTAAAAAAAATCAGACAAGAGATCTAAAGACTGGGCAGACATGGATATGATGTTTGTGAAAGATATAATGAGTCATGTTGTTGTGCCTTTTACATATACAGGTAGTCCTCGAGTTACGATGGAGTTCCGTTCCTACGTGACGTCGCAATTCGAATTTCGTCGTAAGTCGGAAAATACGTCCAACTGCACCTTACACGTACAACTCTATATTTTAGCACTTAGCTTATCCTAACATAGTACCCTACATAACTATCAAAAAACACATACATTTGGAGTAATAATGAAGGATAAAAAGAGATAATAACCTACTGGGAGCTGGTGAAGCCTTCCTCCGCCTGTTAGCATGTTAGCTCTGTGTTCCTCCAACATCTGAGGCTGCCTGTAGTTTGCGCGGTCCAGACTGTTTACAGTAAGGCCTGTTAGCATGTTAGCTCCATACATTTGTAGCCATAATGAAGGGAAAAAAAGAGTTAATAACCTACTGGGAGTTGGTGAAGCCTTCCTCCGCCTGTTAGCATGTTAGCTCATTGTTCCTCCAAGCTCTGCAGCTGCCTATAGTTTTCCATTGCTTTGTGCGGTCCACAACTTTACAGGAAGGCCTGTTAGCATGTTAACTCATTGTTCCTCCAAGCTCTGCAGCTACCTGTAGTTTTCCATTGCTTTGCGCAGTCCACAGCTTTACAGTAAGGTCTGTTAGCAGGTTAGCTCGTTGTTCCTCCAAGCTATGCAGCTACCTGTAGTTTTCCATTGCTTTGCACGGTCCACAGCTTTACAGTAAGGTGCATGTTAGCTTGTCCCTCCTCGTCGGTCTGCTGGTCCAAGGTTTGCAGGTCGGGCCCTTTGCCATCAAGCTACTGCTGTCAAAACCGGAAGGAACTCGGAACTCGGCTTTCAAAATACAATTTTTTTAATTTTCAAATTTGTTTATTTTTATTTTTATGAGATATGCGTGACGTAACCGCGAAATGTTGTAAGTCGAGGTCGTCGTAAGTAGATGACTACCTGTATACAGTATGTAATTTGTCTTTTTCAACAGGAACATTCCCAAACATAATGAAAGTATTTAAGGTAGTTCCACTCTTTAAAAATGGTGATAAATGTGCATTTAATAATAACAGACCAATTTCCTTGTTGCCACAGTTCTCAAAAATTTTAGAAAAATTATTTGTAACCAGATTAGACAAATTTGTTGATGGGCAATATATTTTAAGTGATAGTCAGTATGGGTTTAGAGCAAATAATTCTACTTCTATGGCTCTCATGGAGTAGATGGAACAAATAACTACAGCTGTTGATAAAAAAAACAATATGGTATAAGTATATTTGTTGATTTAAAAAAGGCTTTTGATACAATAGATCATACCATTCACCTTGAGAAATTGAATGTGTATGGCATTAGAGGACCAGCGCTGCAGTGGGTACATAGTTATTTGAAAGATAGGAAGCAGTTTGTACAGATAGATGATGTAAGATCTGATTTTTGTAATATCACATGCAGAGTTCCACAAGGCTCTGTACTTGGACATAAGTTGTTTATTTTATATGTCAATGATTTGGTAAATGTGTTGGGACTCCTCAGATGTGTCCTCTTTGCAGATGATACTACTTTCTTTTGTTTGGGTAAGGATATTAAACAGATGTTGGAATTGATGAAGAAAGAGTTTTAAAAAATTCAGACTTGGTGTAAACTAAACTAAACTAAATATACGTATTACCGGTAAGCATATTGTCTGTTGTTGTCACTGTTGTCCATTGTTGGCATCATTCTTTGTTGAAACAAGGTCTCTCTTGTAAATGAGTCATCGAGGCTCAATGGGATTAACCTGCCTAAATAAAGGTTGAATGAATGAATATTTGTACAAACCTATACAATTGTATGAACAGTGTATCAGAAATTCTCATGGACCAAAGACAGGAAGCTCAATCAAAATGTTAAGTTTTAGTAACAGGTAAAATTAAATGCTGACATGATAGCTCAAATACAGAAAAACAAAATAAACTTAAGGAACACAAATGAAAAACCAGAGAGGGCACTGAGCATCTAAACACAGACGGTAGGTCTAGCCCTAACCAAACGATGCCGGAACGCAAATAGCCGGGGTGGGGGGGTGTCCTCCCCAGAAAATGATAATAATAATAATAATAATAATAATAATAATGAATTCAATTTATAATGCACTTTTCATTAATAAAAATCTCAAAGTGCTAAATGATGAATAAAGTAGATGCCATTTCCTAAATTCTGGTGCATTTTAGTGAGTTGTTAAACATTTACATTTACCTACATGTATAAACACTTGATTCAATAACTATTTTAGAGAGCAACAAGAGGTAGCCTGACCAACAGCTCTCCTTGTGTGAATAAAGCACACTTTGCTTCTCCACCCCTTTAGGGGTGGACATGTTTTTAAGGGTGGAAATGGACATGCTTAAAGGAGACCAAATATTGGTCCTATAAATTTTTATGGTATGTCTGTGGGCTATCCAGACCATGTTCATTCAATTTAATGCACAAAATAATTCTTAGATAATAAAATATCCCCTTTCTAGTTGTGCCTTTTCTGACTTCCGTTCTGAACAGGCTGTTTATGATAAGGCCACGCCCTTCAAAAATCTGTTTACATTAACTCCGCCCTCCAAAGGGGACCCTGAGTCAGACCCAGAGGCAGACGCCATTTTGGGCAGGGCAAATGAGGCGCTGACGCGTCGCGTAGGCCGCTGAGAAACATCCATAAGTTCACCCTCCATGTTAAAAACTCTTCGTCTGACTCTTCGAAAACAAGCAATAAGGCTGCAGAGTAACACACTGGCTGCTAACTGCTATACACGCTCTCTCTAGCGGGGACCGCTTTTTTCACGGACCACATCCGGCGCAGACCGGATCGTGATCAGTCGTCCGGTTGATTTAAGAGCCCGTAAATAAGTTTTTTTCGTTGATAGATAATTAGTTATTAGCGGTACTGCATTTTAACAACAACGAAACATCGAACTCTAGTAGCCATTGTGCTGACATGAACTCAGGAAAAAAAAAAGTGATGTCTTTTATACTGAAGTGGGTGGAGCATCACCAGGGGTTGCTAGGTGAGGGGCTGGACTCAAGTTGGGGTGGGTTGTCCTGGCGCTTGTGGCATCCCAAGCACCAGGATTTGAAAACGAGACATTTATATCACTGAAAAATAAATATACTTAGAGTAAATATACCACTGGGTGCATTTTTTTGGCCCTAGGACTGTTTTTTTAAGAAGTACATAACCAAAGTTGAGTAAAAAAAAACATTAAAAAGTTAATTTTGCATCTGTGGTCCCCTTTAATTGAAGGGGCAGCACTTGCATGATGCAGTATTAGGAAGCTCGTAAGTAGCTGTTAAGTTTAAAATTAGTGTTTATATAATTATTTTCTGATTCCAATATAAGCTTAATTCATTCAAGGCAGTCAAATTTGTTCATAACTTTAATGTTAGTTAGCTTGAGAGTTACCAGATCCAACCGGATTGCAGACTGTCAGAATAAGACAGTTCCTGCATCCTGTTCCAGCAATATCCGACTCAAATTAATCCCTGGACCAGGGCTAAAGAGTAGATTGAAGAAATGTGTCTTATTGACAACAGGGAGCAAGTGTAAGTGGGCAGGGCATAACCTAAAATGACATAACATAAAAATGAATATCTAAACAGAACAAAAAATGCTGAAACACTCAAATCATTGCAGAAACAGCATCTTCCTATTTAAAATATGAATAGTAAAGTAAATATACACTACAGGTAACCTCCCACTTACGACTCCATCGACCTATGAACAACGGGACCTACGAACATATCATATTTAATAAAAATATGAAATTACTGTATAAAAAAAATATATATATATATTTTTTTTTTTGTTGTGTTTAAATGTTCTTAATTTCATGTGTACATCACTTTGTTGCAGCTGTGGTTGTTTTAAAGGCTTTATAAATAATAATTATGATAAAAATGATCATTTCTGATCATTTTTGAGCAATCTTGGGCAACAGGAAGTAGGTCTTCAGTTTACACGGTCACAAATTAATGTAGAACACCGGACGCCATTTTAGGTCAGTCACGGCTGCTTTGAAAGTCTCCAGTTTACAGGGTCACTAGTTACAGCAGAACACCGGACGCCATCTTAAGTCAGTTTCGGCTGTAGGGAGCCGGCCTTTGAAGACTGGTGACCAGGATGGCTTCATATGGATTAATTACGAGCTGGAAACGTCTCTGTGAACTTTGTGGATGTCTCAGGCAGCAGCAGAAGCTGCAGATTGATCGCGCCGCCGCTCCAACACCAGCTCATGGCTTGGCTAGCAGAAGCTAGCCAGCTAGCTAACACAGGTCTGGAGCAGCTGCGGTGGTTCACTGGCCGGCCGCCGCGCTGCTCGGCCCGACAACAATCAACGCATGGCAACCTAAGATGTCGGCTTTGACCATCTCAAAGTAAGAAAATATATTTTTATTTATTCTGTAAATGTGAATAGCAATGTTTAACATTACAGTACACTACTGTACATGCTTAAATGTGTGCGCGCGCTCCGTTAGCATGATAAATAAAGGTTGAATGAATGAATGAATGAATGAATTATTTTTTTTTTTAAATAATTTTCACCCCCTACCTACGGCAGAATCGAGCTGCGAACCGTTCTTAACTCCCTAACTCGTTCGTAGGTCGGGGGTTCCCTGTATTTATACATAATGTTACAGTATGCATTCTTTAAGCAACATTTTTCTAAAGTTTGTGCAAAGAAATTTATTCTCTGAAGTAATTTTAAGTTGACTTTTTTCTTGCAAAAAAAAAAAAGGCTTAATAGGGGGCCGAGATGGTGTGTAGAGGCTGGGTTGCCAGCTCAGGACCGGAAGGTCCCGGGTTCGATCCCTGGTCACTACATACCTTGTTGTGTTCCTGGGCAAGACACTTAACCCCGAGTTGCTCCCAGTAGGACTGGCAGCGCCTTGCATGGCATATTACCGCTACCGGTGTATGAATGTGTGTATGAATGGGTGGATGGCTGGTACTGTGAAGCGCTTTGGGGCCCCTCATAGGGGACTGGAAAGCACTAGATAAGTAAGCTCCATTTACCATTTACCATTTTATTATTGTTTTTCTTTACAATATCTATCTTTGTTGGATGTAACTGGGACCCTGGGTACACATTTTTGTACAACAAATAAGGAAAGGTTAACCTTAAACGTTAATTATCAGTAAATGTACATCCAATTATTACTTCCTAAGAGTTTTATTAACATCTGTCCAGTGGTTTGTGGCTTACGCTTTTGACCAGGGGTGGGTAGCATTTATTTCCAAAGAGCCAAATTGAGATGTTTGAGCAATCAGAGGTCTGCATATAGAATTGAAAATAAATTTATTTTGATAAAAAAAATAAAAAATAAAGAATTTAAAAATATTTTTCTTTAAGACAGATTACATCAGTTACAAGAGAGACCTGAACTAATAATAATAATAATAATGAATTCAATTTATAATGCACTTTTCATTAATAAAAATCTCAAAGTGCTACCATACTAGTGCTTAGTTAATTCTTAGTTTAGCTTATTTCTTGCCTTAGTTCTTATTCTGGGTGTCCATAAGACTTTTTGTAGTCCAAAATTCATGCTCAATAATCCAGGTATAAAATCCAACAATGTTCAGTCAGCTCATCTGGATGGTTTCCCTTTTGTTCTGAGACATTTCATCCATCAGCCAGTGGACTTCTTCAGCCTGAGGGACCACCAAACAAAACTGACTCTCAAGAAAGTTCATGCTCAATAATCCAGGTATCAAATCCCGATGCGTATGACACGCTTTGTCCAATTATTGCCAATAAATTTGAAAAATCTGTAAATAACACGCCTCGTTGTATAACGCGCATCTATTATGCATCACCGCTACGCGACGCGTCAGCGCCTCATTTGCCCTGCTTAAAATGGGGGCAACAGAAGCGAGCGAGTACGAAGGACTTCACAAGAAAACACGGTAAAAACAATTATTTCTTTGCGAGAAAAAAAATCTTTCTTAGCTGACATTATAGCACAAGGGTTCCTGAGCTTAACCGTTTCACGAAATGGTCAAATCTGCGGGATTTAAAAAAGTAGTTTGCTGATTTGCATGCAGGTGGGTGGGACGGCTTTATTTTTTTAATTTAGCTAAATAAACACTTAAAAATATATTTCTTAGCTGACTTTATAGTACAAGGGTTCCTGAGCTTAACCGTTTCACGAAATGGTCAAATCTGCTGGATTATAAATTGTTTCGGTTTGACTTCTTCCAAATTGGTCGCGTGCGCTACTAAAATAAATTATAAAAAATTGAATTTTATCTCAAATGTCTTATACAGCTAATAATTTGTAAATGACCACCAAATTACGCTCTGTAAGTTTCAAGAAAATCCGCGGTGTGGTTTATGAGTTATCTTGCTAACAAAAACAGCGAACCTCACAGCTAATAGCAGCTACATCCAGAGCAGGAGGCGGGCAGCGACAGAGTCAGTCCGACCAGAGGAGGCTTTTTTACGGACACATGAGCTAGAAATGGTCTGGAAGTGCCCCCTAGCGGACAAAAGTGGTACTGCACAATTTTTTGCCCAAAATGAAAAACGGCGATATCAGAGTCAAAAATGGGAAAAAATCCATTAATAACACGCTTCGGTGTATAACACGCAGGACATTCAAATTAGCAAAAAAACATTGTGTTATACTCCGACAAATACGGTAATTGTTTTTAAGTGTTAATCTTGTTAAATTCTTGTTAAAGTCCTCCTGTTCACACTCTTGCGACCGCCATTTGGCAGCCAATCAATTTTTTGTGCAACGTCGGGCCTACATTTCAAGGTGGTCATCGGTGACGCATAACAAATGCGACACGTCAGCGGTGACGCAGTAGTTCTGGAAACATAACTTAAAATACATTGTAGCCTTTCTCAATCCAAAGGTTTCTTGTATATTTGTCCAAGGTGTTTGATTTAGACTCTGCTAAATTGCATTTATAAAAAGCAAACTTCATCAACTTATTTAAAAGTTGTTCAAATTTTAAAGTACAAAGGGGGCCAGATGTCTAAGGGCCACTTTTGGCCCTTGAGCCACATGTTTCCCACATCCAACAAACACACAGACAAAGACATTATCTTCACTTTGGCGGTGGGTGGTAATTAAAAAAAACATCTGTAGCATGAACATAGTGTATGTACTGTTTAATAAAGTTTACAGTTTAATTTAAACTAAAGCCCCACAGAGCCAATTATTTCAATTTTATTTCTGGATATGTTGATGTATTTTGCATAGATTTCAATGTAATTAACCAACAGTAAAACATCTATTGGAAAATGCAGGTGCAAAATCTCCAATTATGCTTTTATTCACCAGATAATATTTTAGACTAAGACCTTTCCATCCTCTAAGCATCATTAAATCCAGTCCATGTCACCCCTTGTTATACCAGTGTAGCCCCTCTGCCACCGTTCACACATGACGAGAACAAATTCCACATGCACTTTTGTCATTTAGTCAGGTAGCGGCTCGCTGCTTCACAGCCTCTTGACATCCCCTTTGTGTATTCAGAGGGAAGGAGGGGCTCTGCGGCGCAATGTTCAGTTAGACAGCAGAGTTTCTTTTTTATTTTCTTGTCAAAAGATGGTTCAAACCGAATCGACCAACCATGAACTACGAAGCAAATGCTCTAATTTAGGCTCTTTTTCATCTGAAGGATTTTTCAAGGAAGTCTTGTAAAATATCTTGTTGCTGCGCAGACGATTTTGTAATTAGCTAAAAGATCCTGAGTGCTGAAAGACTCGAATGAAATTTGTTGAAGAATTAAAATAAGAATCAGAGCAGAACCTATAATTAGCTAAACAAAAAACAAAAACTGAAATGAGTCAAACAGAAACTCAAACCTAAAACCAGCAGAATGGTAAGTACAAGTTAAAAACTGAAAGCTAAAATTAAAACGGTTGTTAAAAGACACAATTAGCGAGAATGTAGGTGACATTTCAAACGATCAAAACATCTTACCTAAAAATGATGCCGAAAAACTAGTTCATGCATTTGTCACGTCTAAACTGGACTATTGCAATTGTTTATTATCTGGGTGTCGAAATACTTCTTTAAAACATCTTCAGTTGATCCACAATGCTGCTGCTAGAGTCTTAACTTAGTGGGAGAGATCATATCTCTCCAGTTTTAGCTTCTCTCCACTGGCTCCCTGTCAAATACAGAATATAATTCAACATCCAAAGCCCTCAACAACCTAGCTCCATCTTATAATACAGATCTTATTGTTCCATGTTTTCCTAATGGAGCACTTTGCTCTCAGACTGTGGCTTACTTGTGTTCCCTAGAGTTTCCAAGAGCAGAGCTTTCGGTTATCAGCCTCACTTGTGGAACCAACTTCCAGTTTCTGTCCATGAGGCTGACACATTGTCCAGTTTTAAGACTGGGATTAAGACTTTCCTTTTTGATAAATCCTATAATTAGAGCTGGCTTGGTTTCCTGAAATATCCCTTAGATATGCTGCTATAAGCTTAGACTACTGGTGGACAAACTGACCCCATTTCCTTACTCTGCTACTGTCTTTACTTACTCTACCTGTTTGTATTTGTAATCATTCATATCTTAACGTGTTTTTTTGTCTTTCCTCCTATAGAAAGTACACATGCACCTGTCATTCTATGTTTGTCTGTTTCTCCATCCTGTTCTCTCAAACCCAGCTGATTGAATGTTCAGTTTGCTGTCTAATACAGTACAGGTAGTCCCCGATTTACGAGCGAGATCCGTTACAACGAGGCGCTCGTAAACCGGAAATCTCGTAATTTGGAACGGCCGCCATTTCTCTCGTAAATCCGGAATTTCGCTCGTAAATTGGAACGGTTTTCGCTAGCGCGACTACAAACACTCTATTTTCATCCAAAAACTGCTTATGAGTGCATAAAAATGATCGGAAACGTGTGTCCATATGCTTAGCTAACTAACTGTGGTGAAAAAACACATGAAAACTCAGTATTTTTTTCGTTTTTTCCAAAAATTCGCAGCTCGTAAGTCTGGAACCTCGCAGATCAGAGCGCTCGTAAATCGGGGACTACCTGTACTGTATTATTTTAGATTGTTACTATTTAGCCTATATCTTAGATTATTGTATGCTGTTTATTTTATACTTTTTATTTTTGCTATTTTTGGGTGTAACTGGGACCTTGAATACACAATTTTGTTCCATCTCATGTGCCACATAATGCGAAAAACAATAAACAACATTGAACCTTGAATCAGATGGCCGCTTGTTCTGCGAGCCAGAGTCAGAGTTTATTTATTTGTCATACACACCACATGTGGTACATGTGGTGGAACAAAATCATGTACACAGGGTCCCAGTTACACCCAACAATAAAATGTAAAAGAAAAACGGTAAAAAGATCTAGGATATGACCTAAGAAAAACATCAACTAAATATACACTAAACACTAATAGCATAAAAACATTATGTCGAACAGCAGCACAAACATGAGTCTGTGTGAGCAGATGAGCAAGCATGAAAACAGCAGCATGAAACAGATCAGCAGCAGCATGAAACAGATCAGCAGCAACATGAAACAGATCAGCAGCAATATGAAACAGATCAGCAGAAACATGAAACAGATCAGCAGCAACATGAAACAGATCAGCAGCAACATGAAATGGATCAGCAGCAACATGAAACAGATCAGCAGCAACATGAAACAGATCAGCAGCAACATGAAACAGATCAGCAGCAACATGAAACAGATCAGCAGCAACATGAAACAGATCAGCAGCAACATGAAACAGAT
>JBBPBX010094705.1:0-13328 GCA_038048925.1 Garcialebias charrua
AAGATAACTTACCGAAACCCGTCTGAGCGCACCGCAATGTGCTGCTCCTTGTAGCATGAGACCACCCGAATCCGATGCTAATGTTAGCTTGTTCCTCTTCCGGTTTTCGCCAGCTCCGCTCGTTGCACTTGGAGATTTTGAGAGTTATCGCTGTTCCAGTCAAGACACACACAACGTTCACCAAGTGTCTCCCGTAAACTAATCCGTAAGGAGAAGGTCCTCGCAGCGAGGCTGTACAGTTGAAGCTCCGCTCCATCCGCCAGAAGCAGTGTCCCGTTGACGCCGGTCCCTACGCCGGGGGTCTGCTCGTTTAATTTTTGCCGGCTGCGCGTTGGGAGCGATCGCAAATACACTAAAAATTGAACTAAAACATAAAAATAACAATTATACTTTATTTATAAAGCCATTTAAAAAACCACAGCTGCAACAAAGTGCTGTACACATGAAATTAATAACATATAAACAAAAGATGAGATGAAATCATGAAAAACAACAGTCATGTGTTTAATACAGAAGTGGGTTGAGCCTAACATGGGGTTGCTAGGTGAGGGGCTGGACTCAGGTTGGGGTGGGTTGTCCTCTCTCGCTTTTGACGTCACAAGCGAGATTGACTTCCAGTTTATTTCAAAAACGAAACCTATATTATCACAGTAAAATAAATCTACTTAGAGTAAATAAACCACTGGGTGCATTTTTTTGGCCTTTGGACTGTTTTTTTATGAAGTAAATACCCAAAGTTGAGTAAAAAAACATTAAAAAGTGAATTTTGAATGTGTGGTCCCCTTTAAAGAAAGGTGACAAATGAAAGCTAAAGACTTCCTAGGACATCAAAAATATAGGAAAACATCATAATACTGTTTCTAAGTACAGGTGGTTCACGAGTTACGACGTAGTTCCGTTCCTACGCCCGTTCGTAACTCGAAAATCGATGTAAGTCGGAAAATACGTCCATACGGTACCTCATACATACAGTACTTTATTTTACCAAGCACTTAGCCTATCCTAACACATACATTTGGAGCCATAATGAAGGAAAAAAAGAGTTAATGGCCTACTGGTATGCTGGTGAAGCTGTTCCTCCGCCTGTTAGCATGTTAGCTCGGTGTCCCTCCAGCATCTGAGGCTAGTTCGCGCGGTCCAGACTGTTTACAGCAAGGTCTGTTAGCATGTTAGCTCTTGCTCCTCTGGTCCAGCTCCGCTGTTTCTGCCGTCTGGTGACAAAAACTGCCCTACTAACCTCCTCTGCTCCGGTCTGCGTGTCCAAACAATGCAATGAGGTCTCCTGGTAATTTTCCACTGACTGCGTCAAGCTACTCTCCCTCCTGTAAACCTCCTGTAAATTTCCGCTGCCCTCCGATGAGTTTCGGTTCGGTACCGTATTTTCTGATGTAAAGGCGCATAAACCGCGTAACTCGAACAATGCTTTTCAATGGGAAGGCGTTCGTAACCGCGAAACGTCGTAAGTCGAGGTCGTCGTAAGTCGAGGACTACCTGTACTGTATTTTAAAAAAAAGACAAAAAATTGGACCACAGGGTTTGAGACAGCTTTTTTTTTGGCACTGAAATCAATCAAATAAATTACAAAAGTTTATAAATTACTGACAATAAGAGCTAAAAGAAGCTCCTGTAGGCAAAGCATAGGGTTTGATGAGACGTGGCCTGACATCCAACATCACAAATAGAAAGACAATTTTATGCCTTGTCCATATGGAAACACGTTTTCAAAAATTATCTGTTCCTTTGTCATTTCAGAAAAACAGACGTATAAACACAGCACTGTTTCTAGAAAGCTTTTCATCAACACAAAACCCCAAATACGACCTGAAACACTGCCGTTATCATACCCAACCTGTATGTGGTGCCGTAACACTGCCACGAAAATACACCAAGAACAGCAAACGAGGCGTGGAGCATGAGCACAAAGCTTGCACTCTGAGTACAAATAAGAAATTAAGATTTTTCTCCTTTTTCCATCTCTTCATTGTGAGTCGAGTTGTGTTATTGCTTAAGTTGAGCAAACAGGTTCTGCAGCAGAACCGCAAGAAATCTGACATTTTTGTGAAATTGCATGCTTGTGTCATTGGATAGATTAGAGGTGTGGCTATGGTGCCATCATTTTCAAAAAATTGTGTTTTATTTGTCTATATGAAAACCCGAGACTAGGGTTTCAAGGTGGGTTTCTTTCCACTTTGAAACCAGTTTACAAAAAAAAAGTATAAAAAAAATCTACTTTGTGGATTCCTAAAACACTGTATTCACACAAATGTGAGAATCTGGACCGGGTCCGTCCCGGAAACCGGTCCAACTCCCCACCTCCAGTATCTGGTTCTTTTATTCCCAGTTGGAGAGGAAACTCACTCTACCTCAAATAAATCAAGAGATATAATTTCCGTTTACCAATTTACAGGTTCAGCGCTGAGGCGTCCGTCCAACTCTTCTTAAGCGGAGGCCCTGTGTCACAGAACGCCTCAGCTTATATTGGCCCTTGGCTCCGCCTTCACATCCGGGAGCACAGCCTATCAGAGTGTATCAGTGGGGTGATTATGTGTGATGTCATTGATATTACGGTATCGGTTTCTGATGGTGAAAAATGGGTGAAAGTGCAAATCTATCTATGTGATGGAAGGCAGCAAAATAAAAAAAATTTACTCCTTATAGGGTGTTGATCTTGGAAAGCTCACTCAGAGCAACTGGGCCTGGCTCTTCTGTACAGAACCGGGCCATAACTGGTCTGTCTCTGGGCAGACAAGACCAGGGGTCTCAAAAAGTAAGATAACTACAGTAACATGAACGTAGAGCTGTAATGATAAATGCTTGATAAAATGATAACACCATTACCATGTTGATGATGCTTTAGTCTAATTGAAAACCTTTGAAGGGAAATGAATCTAGTTTCCGACTATACAGTAAAGAGATTGAACCAACAGCAGGGAGCATTTATGTGCTGCCAAAGATTGTGCAAAAAAAAAAGTTTTAGGTATAAGTTTGTCATCAAATAAGGCTTTTTGTTCTTCTTTTGCTTTGACAACAACTGTCAATTAGGTTATGAACATAAATTTAAGTATTTTTAGACCTTGATTGTCAGAGTCAGAGATTCTTTATTGTCATTCGCACCACATGTGGTACATGTGATGAAACAAGATTATGTACACAGGATCCCATTTACATCCAACAATAAAATGTAAAAGAAAAACAGTAATAACATCTAAGATATGACCTAAGAAAGACATCAACTAAAAATACACTAAGCACTAATATCATAGAAAAACAATACTTCAAACAGTAGCACGAACATGAGTCTGTATGAGCAGATGAACACAGCAGCATGAATTGTAGCCGCAAGGTTAAACATTTTCAGGTTAAAGGAAAGTTTGATCGTGAGGCAGCTAAACCTCAGCTTTCATTTCACAAATGCTTTTTCATCATTGACTACAGCTCAGCATTCAACACATAATCTCCTCCAAACTGGTCTCCAAGCTCACCACACTGGGCCTGGAGAAGTCCATCTGCTGCTGGATACTGGACTTCCTCACCAACAGACCACAGGCAGTGAGAATCGGCTGTCACCTCTCCACCACACTAGCCCTAAGCACCGGTACACCACAGGGCTGTGTCCTCGGTCCACTCCTGTACTCACTATATTTACACATGACTGTACCGCCAAGCACAGCTAACGTCATGCTCAAGTATGCTGATGACACCATCATCCTGGGCCTCATCACCAACACAGACGAGAGTGCACACAGACACGAGGTGAAATCACTGACCAGCTGGTGTCAGGAAAATAACCTCTCTCTAAATGCCAGCAAAACAAAGGAGATGATAGTGGACTTCAGGAAACAACGTGGAGGCCAGCACTCCACTATCAACATAAACAACGGTTGGTTGAAGATTATTATTGTTTAATCTGATTGTTCGAAAAAAGGGGCAGATATAATAAGATTTATTCTTCTTTCTGCTACCTTTCATTTTTTTATATTTTGTACATTATCATTTATGGGATTGTCTTGTATTGTTTCTTTTGTAAAAAAAAAATGAACAAATTTAATAAACATAAACATAAACAACGCTGAGGTGGAGCAGGTCAGCAGCTTCAAGTTCCTCGGCATTCACATCACTGAGAATTTGTCCTGGACGTTACTGTGGTCAAGAAAGCCAGACAAAGACTCTACTTCCTAAGAAGACTAAAGAAGTTTGGTACAAACGCCAGCATCCTCACCAGCTTTTATAGGTACACCATTGAGAGCTGCTGACAGGCTGCATGGTGGTACGGGAACTGCACCAGTCAGAAGCTCTACAGAGGATGGTGCAAACAGCAGAGGACATCACCGGTAGTAGTCTCCACACCATCCAGGCCATCTACCACAGCCGATGTCTGCGTAAAGCATGCAGCATCATTAAGGACCACACCCACCCAGCACATGGACTCTTCCATCTACTACCCTCAGGCAGACGATACAGGAGTCTGTCATCACATATAAAAAGACTAAAGCACAGCTATTATCCACAAACTGTCAGATTACTGACCTCTCGATAAATAACACTGAACAAGTGGCAATAACTAACTAATAATTCAACCTCAATGTCACTACCTGTGCAATAACCTGTCACACAACTTGTGTGATATACAGTATGTTGAATATGTGCAGTACTGTATACTGTATACGTATGTATATATCATGTGCGTTTTAGCTTATATTACTACCTTGAAATACTTATTCATTCAAAGTCATCCCGCTGCACCATTAGATTCAACCACGTTTTATTATAATTACTTTTTCACTTTTTGGTACTTTCTTGGTGTACCCTTATTGCATGCTTTTACTATTTCTTGTTGGTTTGTTCTTTGGTTACCGTATTTTAGCGAGTCAATTCAGTAGGGGTGCAAATCTCTCTGTGTCTGGAGAATCGATTCGATTCCGATTTTTGGTGTCACGATTCGATTCAAAATCGATTTTTCGATTCAGAAACGATTTTTGATTCAGAAACGATTTTTTTATTAAAATGGTCATAAAATTTAGTTTCAGTTTTGTAACTGACAAGCTGAAAGGAATAAACAACAATGTAAACAAATGGAACATTTATTTAAAACGCTGGTGAAGATTCTCAGTCGTCCAGGACATGATGAAATCAAAAAAGGCGTTCAATACAGGATCAACTGGACTTTATTTGTTGCAGAAAACGTTTCGACTTCTGTCCAGAAGTCTTTTTCAATTCTGAATGGAAGCTGTGAGAACGAGAAGTTTTGTCAATTTACATACAGTTTTGTGTCTTCTAACAGAGACTTCAAGGGAACCTCCTACTGTTAGGTGTGATCTTTCAATTTACATGTATGTGTTACAAACCCCCTTTTGTTTAAGCTGGGATGTGTCGTTTTGTCAATTTAAATAGAATGGGCATTTTAGTTAATTTGTGGTGTTATCTCAGTTTCCAATTTCATATGTTGGTGCGTGACTTGTAAGCCTGTATAAAACTTCTCGTTCTCACAGCTTCCATTCAGAATTGAAAAAGACTTCTGGACAGAAGTCGAAACGTTTTCTGCAACAAATAAAGTCCAGTTGATCCTGTATTGAACGCCTTTTTTGATTTATTTAAAACAATAATTTTAAGCTGAAAACATTCAACAACAATGTAAACAGATGGAACATTTATTTCAAACAATAATTTTAGGTTGCTTATTGTATCAAATTTTTTGCATCGTTTGATATTTATACCAAAAGTAGGAACAAATAATACAGGAATGCATTAAATTCTGGTGCAGTCTGCAGTTTCTGTAGAACGCAACACTTAGAAAAAATTTCAGCAGGGAAAGCATTCTGATCCCTCCCCCTCAGAGCCATATATGGCTCTGCTGAAATTCAAATTCAAGCTCTGTTTTTATTGGCTGGTTAACGGCGGGTCACTGTGGCTTTTTAGAAATGCTTTTAGTAACACCTGGAGAAGCAAGGGGACTATAGTTTTTTCAAAGATTACTTTGTCTAACATCAGTCTGTCAGGAGATAGTGACAGAGTGAAGAAATATGTTAAAAATATATTTTTAGACAACTTACAGACTGCCCTACAGAAACTGCAGACTGCACCTTTAAAGTTTAATGTTAAAAGTAATCGTGGTTCCCTTTAAAAAGAAACCAACAAGTTATGCGCTCAGCTATTTTTGATTTAACAACTATGAATAATAACCTGCATTTAACTTTGATTGTAAACTTTTTAGTCAAAGGCTTTGACTCCACATCTTTATGAGCCCCCGATTGCCTCCCAGTCAAACTTCAATTGGCCAATAACTCTCTCCCGTAGATGAGCACTGCTAGATCTCCAACCAGCAAGGCTGAGCTGGTAGTCCGTAGAGACTTCCCCTTTCGCCTTGCGACTTCTACATCAGGCACAACAGGCACCTGCAAAACACATTGATCTTGTTAACCAAATAATGATTAAACATTTATTTACAGTATTTGGAAATTTAAAGTATAAATATTCATCTTTGCAATGAATATGCCTAAGCCTATTTTCTATAGCTTTATTGCATACCATCACTTCTTATCTATCATGTATGTGTGCAATCAAAAGATGTAGAAAAAAATTATTGTAAATTTTCCCCAAATGGATCAATAACATACAGTATCCATGCATTCAGTTAATTAAATGGTAAATGGAGCTTATTTATATAATTACCATGTCATCAGGGTCAGACAACACTTGAACAAAGATGGGTGGAGCAACAGGTGCCTGTACAGTTGGTGTTGAGTGGATGGAAGCAAGCGCTGCTATCGATCGACCACATCTTTCAACTGCTGGAAGCTCTGTAAAAGAAAAAACAAACAAGGGGCAAAGGAACAAGAATTGTGTGTCACTAGTCATTTGTGCAATGAAGAGCTGAGATATAAAGGCTCCAGTATAGCTCGGCGTTCGATCAAACGGCGCTCTACGCGCGCGTTCACCAGCACAGCTTTGCGTCCGTTCTTGCGTTAATGCTCACGTTTTCACTCCAAATTCTTGACATAATTTGAGCAGCAGCAGGGCGGAGCGTTTACCTACGGGACAAATTGAGGTCGTTGATTGGTCATTTGCTGACACGCCTACTGAATTGATTGACAGGTCGGGTGGGGGAAAAATGGCACGAGC
The DNA here is from genome assembly GCA_038048925.1 of Garcialebias charrua. Taxonomy (NCBI): domain Eukaryota; kingdom Metazoa; phylum Chordata; class Actinopteri; order Cyprinodontiformes; family Rivulidae; genus Garcialebias; species Garcialebias charrua. Next base: position 7,120 of record JBBPBX010094705.1, read on the forward strand.
CAGCAGCTTCAGCGCAGCAGTGTTTCTGTGTTTATACGTTAATAAAAAAGTTCTAAAATATAAAATAAAAACAGGTCCTGCAGCCCACCAGGAAATCTGCAGAACCTCGCGCAGCCATGTAGGACCAGAGTTTAATTCGCTCATGACAAATTCATTCATTTCTCATCATTTCAGTCATGGAGTCAGCGGAGGAGAAAGCGATCACTTGACTTTTGGCAAAAAAACAAAACAAAAGGCCAGATCAGGGATGAAGAAGAGGAATTTAATACATTTGTGTCACATACAAAACAGTCCGGCGCCGGGCAGTTTATTGTGAGACAACGTGCTCGCGTACGTAAAATTTGAGCTTTGCGCGTACGTGCCCTGCGGGGCTACGCTTGTGCCTCTGTGTACATACGGCGTAGAGCGTCGTTCGGCCGAACGCCGAGCTATACTGGGGTCTTAAGGAGGAACCGGAAGTAGGAGACTGAATCTGGTCTAAAGAATAAATATAACATTCAAACAAGGTGTTCTCCATTCCCACATTTGGTTTTAAAAATCAGTGTCTTATCCCTTGCTTCAATCAAATTACTTGCTAGAAATTACCTCTCAAGGCATCTCTCATTCACAAGGTCTTCCTTCAGCCTCTTGTTTTCTGCCTGAAAGTTTCTGGGCAGCTGCTCCTCATCATCTGACTCATTTGAGTTTAGCAACTGAAAAAAAAGAAGAAGAATCATGTGGCAGAACTCACACCAGTTATTGCATCAACTACAAGTTAAAATATAGTTAAATGTTTCAAACGTACCACTTACAAAAAAAAAATGTCCAGATGACCTGACTGAAAGTTGTTGGCTAAAACTTTTTATTTACAAATTACAGAATATAAAGTTATCCACTCACTAGGATAAATTAAATTAAAAATTTCTGCACTCCTAGAGACTCTAAGCACACAACAAAATGCATTTCACGACTATGCACATGAATTCCTTTATCAATTTCAATGCAACAACGTATTTCAAGTAAATTCGTATTTGGCCTGGTGCAGCCAGGCCATTGTTCTGTTGGCGGTTAGCTCATGCATGTTAATGGAGATGCGGGGCCTTGAAAAATCCATCCAGCATCTTGAAGCAAACCAAAAAAACAACAACAACCTCGTAGCATATATAGCTAGAATAAAAATATTCTAACCTGCAGTGTTTTACTTGCCTCAAATCTACTTGGAATCATCTGCCGTAACACACCAGTTTTAGCACGTTAGCTTAACATTAGCTTAGCTTTAGCCACACAGCAGGTTTTAATTCAAATGAACAAAGCTAAAACATTAACAAATAAAATAACAAAAAAGAACCGATTACCTTCAACTTCTGAATGTACAGCCGTCCAGACCAGACAATGTCTAATAAAAAGCAAGTTTAGTACAGCTTGCTGAGCTCTGAGTCCGACAGATAGCTGCCTGCTACCAGAGACCTTTGCAAGAGACAGATGCTGCGTTCCAGTTGTCCTCGGAGGTCGTAATTACGAGCTTCCGAGCAGTAAAAATCAACTGGAACGCCCCCTCAGGTCGTAATTACAACTCGTGAGCTCGGTCTCGCCGCACCATACCCGAGTTCGCCGAGATCATCGTTTCAAGATGGCTGCTCCTCGCATCAACAGTGAGTGAAAGAGTTACTTTTTACTCTTTTTCGCAGTTCTTTGTGGTTTACTCAGCCGTAACTTCACATTAACGCATTCAGGCACTGTAGTTCTTTACAGTAATGATAATGATATGTTTAAACAGCCGCTGTGCGTCGACAACGGCTCGCTAAACGGCTGTGAGGCGGCATTGTTGTTGTTTAGCACAGTACTCGTTTTAGCTGTTCAGCGTTCATTGTTTATCATTAACTCAGTAACACATGTTCGTACTTTACAGTGATTATTATACGATATGTCGCCTAATAATTAGAGGGTGTTTCTAAGCGGTTTGTGTTTTCTAAAGAACGTGATTGTTGTGTTGATGATGTAGCTGCGTAGGAGGCCTGCAACATGTTGTTCTTTGTTCACCTTTACATGTGTTTTTAGCTAGTAAACTAATGTTTTGCACCATAAACTGTTTTTAAAAGGTCTATCAAGATTTATCTTGTCTTGTCAGGGTGGGAATCCAGTTTAACATAATCAATTATTTAGTTAAAAAAAAATGCAAAACTTGAAACCCAAACCATCCTGTCAATCCACAGCTGTGTGTGTCTGTGTGTGTGTGTGTCTGTGTTGGGTGTGTGAGAGAGTGAAAATCGACCTTATTTATAATTATTATTGTGGGTTAGTTTTGTGAGTAACTGTCATCTGAGTCAGAGTCAGAGTCAGAGTCAGAGAGTCTTTATTGTCATTTGCACCGCATGTGGTACATGAGATGAAAACGAGATTATGTACACGAGGTCCCAGTTACATCCAACAACAAATGAAAGAGAAAAACAATAATAACATCGAGAACTAACTAAGAAAAACATCAACTAGTAATACACTAAGCCTAATATAGTGGGAATAAACAGCAGCACGAACATGAGTTTGTATGAGCAGATGGTCACAGATGAACACAGCAACAAGAAAACATATCAGCATCACCATGATGTGATATTTTGCAGTGTTTATTTTAATTTTATTTTTATTTATTCATGAGTCTAACAGCCTCAGGGTAGAAGCTGTTCCTCAGTCTAGTGGTTCTACACTTGATGCTCCTCAACCTCCGTCCTGAGGGGAGTGGGGCAAAGAGTGAGTGTGCTGGATGAGTGAGGTCTTTCATGATACAGGTGGCTCTTTTCCTGCATCTAGAGGTGTAAATGTCTGTGATGGTGGGGAGACTGACTCCAACAGACTTCTGTGCAGCCTTCACCACTCTCTGCAGAGCTTTTCTTTCTTCAACTGTGCAGCCTCCATGCCACACGTTGATGCTGGAGCACAGGATGCTCTCCACTGCACACCTGTAGAACGAGGTGAGAACTGGGCTGCTCAGACCAGCTCGTCTCAGCCGTCTGAGGAAGTAGAGTCTCTGATGACCTTTCTTGATCAGGCTGGTGGTGTTGTTGCTCCAGCTGAGGTTATCATTCATGTGTACACCCAAGTATTTGTAGCTGGAGACCACTTCCACTGCAGACCCACCTATTATCAGTGGGGCATGGGTGTGTTTGTTCCTTCTGAAGTCCACAATCATCTCCTTTGTCTTCTTCACATTCATGTGAAGATTATTCTCTTTGCACCAGCTCTCCAGGTGTTCCACCTCCTGTCTGTAGCTGGACTCATCATTGTTTGTGATGCATCCCACCACCGCTGTATCATCTGCAAACTTAACAATATGACAGCCTGGAAGTGTGGCTGTACAATCATATGTGAGCAGAGTGAACAGAAGGGGGCTCAGCACACATCCCTGAGGAGAGCCAGTGCTGAGGGTTATGGTGGAGGAGGAGAAGTTGTGGATCTTCACGGACTGTGGTCTGTCTGTTAAGAAGTCTAGTATCCAGTTACAAATAGAGGGGCTTAGTCCAAGTGTAGATAGTTTGTCTATCAGAGTTTGGGGGATCATGGTGTTGAAGGCAGATGTGAAGTCCACAAAGAGCAGACGCACGTATGAGTCTTTCTGATCCAGGTGGGTGAGAGCAGTGTGGACCACGGAAGAAATGGCGTCCTCTGTTGATCGGTTCTCACGGTATGCGTATTGATGAGGGTCCTCATTGATGTTGACGGTTGCCTTGATGTGGGACATGACCAGTTTCTCAAAACATTTAGCGACTATCGGGGTGAGGGCCACCGGTCTATAGTCATTCAGACCAGTCACTGTGGAGCTCTTTGGGACTGGGATGATGGTCGCGGTCTTCAGGCAGGTGGGAACTGACTCCAGTGCAAGTGAGGTGGTGAAGATGTCAGCCAGCACCTCACAGAGCTGGTCCGCACATTCCTTCAGAACTTTCCCTGGGATGTTGTCTGGTCCGGTTGCTTTATGAGGATTAATCTTTCTGAGACTGCCTCTCACTTCTGCTGCGGACACCCTGAGATGCTCTTCATCTGGTGATGAGGTGAGTCTGGTGCTAGCAGGTCTGTTTGGATCATCAAAACGTGCATAAAACTTATTGAGGGCATCAGGCAGAGATGGGTCCCTGGGGCATTGTTTGTTTTTGCCTATCTGTGATTTGTTGTTAACCATGTGTATATTTCTTTGCAGTTTATGTCAACATGAAGATGAACATGTTCCTGGACCCGAGCAGACAAACCTGTTTCCCTGGGGCCTCATGTATCAAAGACTTGCGTGGATTTCTTACTGAAAAGTGACGTACGGTCAAATCCAGAAAAGTGTCTACGCACAAAAGAATCCAGATTTATCAAGCTGTGCGTACACCGGTATCCACGCACATTCCTTTTGTACATCACAATGAACGTGGAACTGAGCGCACGTGAGACACCTCCCCTGACACGCCTACATTTACATATGTTAAACAGATGCAAATTACTTCCTGCATGTGTGAAGGACATGTTTGTTTGATCCCTGCGCGATCAGAAATTATTTCTAGATTCAGGAAAATAATGAATTTAATATGAGTGAGGAAAAAAATCCTAAGTAAGAATAGTAATAAACTGTGTTCATCACGCAAAGAACGAGTGATTGTGTGCCGGTATTCGTGTGCGCGCAGGCTGCTGTCAGGTGCGCCACCGGCTCATTCATTCATTCTGAGTGAAAATATTAACTTTGCGCACGAGTTAATTACCATAATTACTGTAAACACAGAGGAACTTACTTGGATGTTTGCTAGAACATAGATCTTCGTTTATTTAATAGATGATATGAAGAAACGAGTCTCTGCGTCTCAGTGGAGACTTTTCATGACATGACGTGATGTTGGAGTCTCCAAAGCGCGCGCTGCAGCCTTGTGCGCAATCTGTTTGTCTGTGAAGCTTTTACTCCCATACAAGTTATAAATGGTGTACTTTCACGTGTCATTTTGGAGACATCTACAATAAACACAGATAATGACACACCTCCACTGCCGTGTAACACCGGCGAGGGTGCACGCGCGCTCAAAGCGCGACCATAACTCAGCCTTTGGGATCATATGGATGAGACCATTCCATTGAACATGAATCGGCTTTGTGTGGACTGGACTGGCACAGCCCTGATCGACCTGCCAGCTCCCTCTAAGCTCCTGTGGAACCCCAGTTTCTGCACGTGCACGCGTGATGCGCGGCCCCTGTGTTGCGCCAGTGCGCAGCAGTGCCAAACTGAAAAATGATTATTTCTGAAAACGGCTGATAAGCCATATCCTAGATCAGAGAATTATATCTGTTTATAAATAAATGCTCTGCGTGTTACACTATCTATATCCTCCAGTAAGGCTGAATGTATCCGTTCCTGTTACATTTATTTTTTGCACAACTTTGCGCGTCCATGTGGATGTACTTGTTAATCGTGTGTTTGGTGGGAATATTAATCATTTTCACATCATGAACAGTTAATAGTAATAATAATAATAATAATAATAATAATAATAATAATGAATTCAATTTATAACGCACTTTTCATTAATGAAAATCTCAAAGTGCTACAAAGTGCAACAGAATTAAATGTCGATAAAACAAATAATAAAACAGTTAAAATCAACAACAGTATCAGCTAAGATCAAAAGTAGAATCATGAGGAGTAGTATGCTCGGTTAAAAAGAAAGGTCTTCAAGCCGCTCTTAAAGTCAACCACAGACTGTGGGGCTTCAGTTTCTCTGAATCACCTGTAAGTGTCGCCAAAGGAACAAGAACCACAGAAACGTGCGTATGCAAGCAGGGGAGCTGGCGTGGAAATGTACGTGGATGCGCAGCTATTCACGTTCATTTCATTTTTGATACATACGGGGTTTTGCGTGGAAAGTGACGTGCGCAATGTTTTTGTGCGCACGCACGGTTGATACATGAGGCCCCTGGTCCCTTGCATTTTGCCAGCTGCTACTGGAACAGTGTCTTTGTGTCCAACATTACTAAGTAAGATTTTTGTGAAGTTAGTTATTTTGATTTAGTTTTAGCTGGTAGCTCATTTTACTGAGACCTCAAATTGTACCTGTGCCTTGTTGTCATACGTTATTAAAAACAATTTGAAATAACAAATGCACAAATTCTTGTCTTACTTCACAATAAGTGTGGTTTTTCAGTAGAATAAAGGAAAGCAGGTAATGAAAAGAAACTACTTAGAATGAAAGTAAATTCAGTGTAAAAGAGGAACA